>JANRGW010045287.1:0-60031 GCA_024733675.1 Psilopsiagon aymara | reverse complement strand
TACTCCAAGTGAGGTCTCACGAGAGCAGAGTAGAGGGGCAGGATCACCTCCCTCGACCTGCTGGTCACACTCCTTTTAATGCAGACCAGGGCATGTTTGGCTTTCTGGGCTGCAAGTGCGCACTGCTGGCTCATGTTCATTTTTTCATCGACCAACACCCCCAACTCCTCCTCCGCAGGGCTGCTCTGAATCTCTTCTCTGCTGAACCTGTAGCTGTTGCTCCAACCCAGGTGTAGGACCTTGCACTTGGCATGGTTAAACTTCATCAGATTGGCATCAGCCTACCCCACAAGCGTGTCAAGGTCCCTCTGGATGGCATTCTTTCCTTCCAGCGTATCAACTGTACCACCCAGCTTGGTGTCGTTGGCAAACTTGCTGAGGGCACACTCAATCCCACTATCCATGTCACCAACAAGTGAATTCAACAGTTGTGGATGCTCCATTGCTGGCAGTGTTCAAGGCCAGGCTGGACACAGCCTTGGGCAACATGGTTTAGTGGGAGGTACCCCTGCTCCTGGCAGAGGGGTTGGAACTTGATGGTCTTAAGGTCCTTCACAACCCTAACTATTCTATGATTCTATAATTCTATGACCCGCTAGTGACCACTATGGCAACAGTGCTTGGACTGACTTTCACATTCTGAAAATAAGAGAGCAGAAAAATCATGAAGAAACAAAGGCTTGTTGGTCAACCCTACTCTGGCAAAGATAGGACTTCTTCACAGTACTATGCAAGAATCATCTACCTCTAGCAAACAATTATGAACCAATTTACCTACAAGGGAAATTTGGGGGTTTGGGTTTTGCTTTTTTTTTTTTCTTTTTTCCCCTGAGTCAGTAGTCAATAACTAGCCCAAGAACGAGGGGAGAGAGGAAGGAATCAGGAAAGTGGTGTGTTTAACAACTTTAGTGTTCTATGGAGTTTTTCAAAGGGGACCTTCTTCACTGAAGAACAGTTGAAAAAAAAAAAATGAACAGATTATGAATAGTCAAGATTCCTAGTGATCTCACTGTGAATTACACATTTATTTGGAACGCACTAAAGGAATAAGGTTACAGACTTTAAGACTTGATCCAAATTCTATTATGTAAATAAAAAGTAAAATTTTCTTATCTTAAAGGGAAACTGAATTTAGCTTTTAGTTCCCAGGTAACGAGGTACTAGCAAGTGTAGAGAACTTACACAGAAGTGATACAGGACAGATAATATTTTGGGCTGCCTTATTTTCCTTCATATTACATACTGTCTAAGCTGTGATTTACTCAGATTTATCATTGTAAGAGTCTCCATTCTACTGACTACACCTATCTAAAGTAGCATTCAGATCCAGTGGAAATGGGGCATATCACAGATTCTCAATGTGCAATTAGTGTCCAAGGGTGCGCAAAGGGTGAGCAAAGAGAGCTATATAACCTGCACGTGATCCATTGTTTATTCCAGGCAATATATTCTTGCCTTCACAGTAATGTATGGTTATTGCTGTTACTAAGGATATTGCTTGGTTTGAAACAGACTCTTCTTAGATTCCTCTTTCTTTTGCAGTCTGGATGCTTCTGTGATTTGTTTGATCCCACTGAAGTTGCTTTTGTTATTGCACAGAATCCCCTAAACAGGGCCCAGTTCTGCAAAAACATATCACTAACAGGTCCTCCCATCACTGCTAAGCAATTCCTAGGTCAACTGGGCTTTTACTGTACAGACATACCCTAGCATCTGAACTCAACCCCAGAATAAAGGATTAACGTTTTGTGCTGTAAGGTTCTGAAAACTCTCAGCTTTTCCGGGGCTCAGAATGACTTCCAAGCACTCAGCAACTGAGTTTGCACACCAGGACCTTTCTAGCAGCCTACCACAGACATGAGATCTTTGTTTCTTCTATCAAGTTATAGGTACCCACAGGGGTCTGCAAATAATGTAAGTATCAAGAAAGGAACATATCCATTTGGATCTGCTACTTTTATTTACTAGTAATAAATTCAGGCCATATATAAACTATCCAGTCATATCCTGTAAACGCTTTAACAGTGAAACCACAAGGGAAAATAAACTAACATCTCTTCCCTTTTTATCTTAAAAGTGTCTGAAATGAATTGGTTGCTAAAGAAACCTGATATAATTGTGACAGAGTGTTTTGAAACCCTTAGTGAAGTTCATCTGAAACCTCAGCATAACAAGTGGCCTCTTATCTGCGTACTATTCCAGGAAGAAATGCATGGCATTTCGTCATCACAGCTGAAAGACTAGCTGGCTCTGCACGTAGGCTAAGAAAGAATAAGAGCCCTCAGCTATAATGAGGGCATGCTGGT
This sequence comes from Psilopsiagon aymara, assembly GCA_024733675.1. Lineage (NCBI taxonomy): Eukaryota > Metazoa > Chordata > Aves > Psittaciformes > Psittacidae > Psilopsiagon > Psilopsiagon aymara. Next base: position 57,725 of record JANRGW010045287.1, on the reverse strand, counting down.
AGCTAATGCTTAGTCAGAGGCCATTTCCTTCAGCCTTTGCTACTGCTTGTAGGAGCTGGAATGTGGGAAAAGGCAAGAATTAAAGAGAACACACTGAAAGTCAATATTTACCTTCTCTAGTTTTTCGCAATTAATACTGTTTCTGAAGAAATGGCACACATGCATTAAAGTGGTGACATCCTAAACTATCCCCCCTACTATAAGGGCTTTAAGTAGCAGGATTACTTACAGGAGACAGAGTCATAAAAAGCAGATGTAATTTTTTCTAGTCTGACATTTAAAGGCAAATTAGTAAGTGGAAATTTAATATAGTTCTTTCCTTGTGAAAACTGATCTTGCATTTCCAAACAGGCAAACCAACTTTCTCTGTAACAAAGCTGTTAAACACAGATAACTGGTAGCAACTGACATTACTGCAAAACCAAGATGAATCTTCATATATAGAGAATATGATAAACATTTCTTTTTATAGGCTTTTCCTCTTTTTTGTACATCCTTCAGATTATAACATCTGTGATTTGCTACTATCATGGTTTTTAACATAAGAAACTGAAAAATTTGAGCATGGAATGATCAATGAATAGAATATGAAAACGTTAGAAGTGAATGTGTAGCAATGTCCAGGCTGTGAGTTTGCAAGGCACTTCAATCGAGACTATATTTTGCTTTCTTAGTCTGCACGCAGAAAAATTAGCTATTATTGCGAATTTACTCTGCAATAACCATGCTGATTGAGCACACAACTGTAAACTTTGCACTCTATAATACTGAACACACTGGACTGAGTCATTTTACACACATGCAGTTGCCGGTCTAAATAAGGGCTAGATTTAACTTGTTCTGTTTAACTCACTGGCTGAACACTGAAAATAGTTGGCACAGATTTTTCCCAGGAAATTCAAACTTACACAAGCAAAGGAAAAACACTGCGAACGAGATGCTGCTATGTGCAAAATTTCATCTTGGGCAAAACTTTAAACCCTAAAAATAAGTCTTGTTTTCAGTTCTCACAAATAGGCTTTTCTATTCAACTCTGACGGTTTAAAGCGGTTGTTAATCATGTACTGTACACACTACTAAGGAGGAAAGTGTTATTTCTGAAACACGTTATTTTGAGGCTGTATTTGAATCTTCCATATTTATGTGTTGAGAGAGTTATGTCACAAAGTTAATCATTCCCAGGATGCTAGCATTCAGGGTAATGAAAAACTTCTTGTTCAAGCAGTCATTAATCAGTGAGTGTAACATTGCATAATGCTTTCTGAAGCATGTGTTATGTGATCAGAGTACAAGGCTGCATAATACAGCAAAGTGTTTATGCCATATGCTGACCTTTTCTAAAGCAGAAATGGAGCCATGTGATGCGCTGCTCCTGCCAGCAGTTGCTTATTGCCAATAATTAAGTTTGATGATATGAAGAAACACAAACTTGTATTGCTTTAGAGTTCTGAAAGGAAGAAGCTTTGAAGTTTTTGGCACTGCAAAGCACTAAGATAGCCAACTTGGCTTGAATACGATATCGTTGTCCATTATAGGCACCTCCCATCAAAACTGGAATCAAGTGCCCTGCTCAAGTGGTTACTGGTATTTATGTAAAGAAAAACATGTGCATCATTACAAGACTGCTGTATTATCCAGAAGAGCATAAAGGTCACAGGAACAAAGCAGCCAAAAGCATGCTCAGTACCTCAAATCTCAGAACACCACAGTAACATTTTATGTTCTTGTGCAACAGTGCTAGTAAAGAGCTATTACCTAATCTCCTACCAGTATTACACAAAAGTATACTTGCGAAATACTGCAGATAAATATGCTGTAATTATATGAAATATAAAAACATGTATAGGACAAAATGTTTTTGTAACTCTAAACACACATACCTGTGGAAATGTGGTTTTAATGAGTTATTCTACCAATGGAAACAATGTTTTAAAAGCTTCTATGATCAACCGTAAAACTATGCGCTGGGAGCAGAGTGGACATATCGCCATATATTTTATATATTATGCATATACACACACATAGCATTACCAAAAGTTTGTCCTGTATGCAGCTATTTTGTGCTTCACTTTGGCAGAATCAGGCTGCAGAGCTGGAATAACCAGCTTCACACAGCTGTTTTAGCACAGCCTGGTAGCATAACTATGCTGCTGCTGCTCCCACACCACCTCCTCCCCCTTGCTGGGGTTTCCTTCTGAATCACTGATGACAGCCTGACTACTTTGGGGAGCTGGGGCAAAAAGGGGTAGGCAGCCCCCACAAATGTTGCCATCTGTTAACAGCAACTCAGTTCCATCATGGCATCTACAATATGTCCCCGGTGGCTAAGGTGGTTTCTGATATCCCTTGCTTACTTTAAGGAAGTATTTTCAAGCTTAACTAATAATCCTAAAGATTAAAGCAGCCTAGAAGCACAATCACAAACACACACAACTAAGACTTAACTCTATGCAGGGATTTTGGTGCCCAAGTCTAAAATTTAGATTTTGTTTTAGGAAGTCACAGTCCTATTATATTAGGCAGTGGCAATTACGTAGGCCTTTCAGGATTTATGAATTATACCTTTCACACCTAAGGAGTCTGACACAGCAAGCATCTTCCCCTTTGGCAGACAGAACTTCAAACAGTGCAAAGGAGATGCTGGGGTTGACAGGAAAGTGAGCAGGATTCTTGCCCTGTTAAATGAACAGTGTGATACTTGCTGCATGAGGGACTGCAAGACAGGCCTTCCGTCTCTAAACTAATAGGTCATTATCTCTACATCTCAGTACATTAACTTGTAGAATAAGTAACTGAAGTAGAAAAGTTGTATCAGGAAAAACGAACAGCATCCACTGACCAGGTCACTCCTGCAGGAGTTCTGACTTCAGGTCAATTAAGTGAAAGGAGAGAGCAAAACTGATTTGCTCTGGTATTTCGCAAATCCTTCAACTACAGAATAATTAGACAGACTGAGGGGCTGCAGCATATCATCTTCACTTTTTCAAAAGAGGACTGATCCCAGCTAAGATTTGGAAAAAAGGGCAAGAATCCAAAATGAAGAAAGGAATTTCATTCCACACAAAGTAGGGAAAAACTATGTCCACATGCTCACTGACAAACTGGTAACTTAGGCAGAACCCTTCTCTTTATACCATATTTGTGGCTCCTACATTCTTTTGTATCTTATACAGATAGTCTATGAATCATATTTGGATGTTATAATTTCTACTAGTCATTAGGGTATAAACCTCAGATGCTGTAACCAACCAATACAGAAAAATCTACTTTGTGGAGCTGTTCATGAAGATATTGGAAATGACTGTCCTGAAATGGACTCTGATTTAAACATGTGGCCTGAACACACCCTACAACCCATCCCTCCTACCCATCTTTCCAAAACCCACAGCTTCTCAGAAGCACGCTCCCTAGCTCTCTTCCCCTTCCACCACTACTTGGAATAGGAGGCAGGTCGGAAGGACAACATGAACCACAGACTGAATCCTGCGTAGTCACTGGCTGAGGACACTTTTATGTGTTTACAAAAAACGTTCAGCTACAGACAGTTTTGAAGACAACAGTCCCAGCAGAATAGACTCGTTACACATAGAAAGAAAGAGTTTGAACTCTTTCCACATAAGCACAGAGAACTATTAATTTTATTAGATACTTATATGTAATGAAAGCACAACCTTCATAACAATACCCTTATAATTAAGATTTTAAATTTTGTCTTTCTAAGCTGCATGGAAGAGATACATTTTTCAAAACTTTTTACAACTGGCATCACATTTTGTAACATGCTAGAAAGAGTTGAGCCAAAGATGATATCACAAAGTCCCTTATGCTTAAAGGAAAATGTTAAATCAATTAGCAGTTGCTAGAATAAAGAAGCAACAATTTGATATATAAGTTCCATAAAAATATAACCAACTTTTCATGTTGTTCTGAAAGTGGTTGCATTATGCAATAAGAAAAGTGCAACATATTCTCATCTCTGCAATGTTACAGAAGCTTTATTAGCATGTGCTTCAGAAATTATAATCAAAGAGTAATAGTCACTAGCCAGAACTTTGAAGACTTTATAAAACATACAGGTAGAGACTATGCCTTAAAGGGTTAATGTAGTATTTTGAACTCAAATATTGCAACAGGATTTAGCTTTGACATAGAATGTTCACACCCTCTGTAATAAATTCTTTTAACACACTTCATATTTCTTCCCATGTGAATGAGTGTCCTTGGAAGAATTATGAACTAGATAAAATTCAAAGATGAAATCTAGGTCTAGGCTTATTTAAGGGGGGGCGGGGGGGTTGAGACTGATTTTACAATCTACGACAGTTGCTGATTAATGAGCTGCTCATGATTGCAGGAGGCCTCTCCAAACTGCAGAAGCAAACGACAGTATTAGGACTGAGAGGAATGTGCTATCTGGATGCCACACCTTTGTTGAAATTTAGAACTCAGTTCAGCTTCTGCTATGTTTATTCCACCAGATGTGCACGGCCAGATAAAGGGTAACATACATGTATCCCCCCGATAGCCACTTGACTGCTGCTTCTAGGGCAGAACTTCCGTGTTAGACAAATTCCATGCTATAAGTATGGCTGGCCACTTGTAGCAGTCACAGTACATGCTCTGCAGGGTTCAAGGTTTCTGCTGGTAGTGCTCTTGCACAAACAAATGCAAAACTTCCTGGAGTACAATAGTACTATCATATCCTGAGGCGGCTTGGTCTTGCCTGCCTGTCTGAAAAATTTTATACGTACACCTAGGCATACGCACATACACATACATATGCATGCATTTAACATGTCCATATAAACACATACATACTATAACGTATAATGAATACATTACATAAACACAACACATTCTTCTTAACTTAGGAAACTTCTCAACTCTGTTTCAAGGTTGAAAGTGAACATGATTTATATCTATAATAAAAAAGGTATGTTACCTAATCTTTGGTGATAATACAATAATTTCTGATTACATCCTTCAAAAACCTTTTAGGAAAATTTTTACAACATTCCTAGCTTAGCTTATAAAATGTAAATGTGCTTAAAGTGAAAACAACCCATAAAAATTCCTAAAAGTGTTCCCTGCATCCTGGTGTCTGAGTTCCAGACTTAAGGAAAAGCAAAGTCACAGAAAAAGAAAAGGCATAAACAGAAAAATTAGTCTTTGTAATCTCCCATAATACACAAGAGGAATTTAATTACCTTTAGCTGAACATGTCTCCTTTTGATTTATTCTCCTTTTTCTCAATTTTGGTGATAGCTGTCTTTCTGAAAGTGCACAGAAAAAGAACATCTTAAAATAATCACATCATGATTATTATCACACCCTGAGTACACTGACTGTATAAGCCTCACTAGACAATGAAGCCCCATGGCTTTTCAGCAGTCTCATTAGCTGCTAGAACAAGGCTAAAATTGCACAAATGAGACATGAAGTCATATCTTGTTCAATATCCACTGCACATAATACCAAAGGTTCTTAATTGTATTTTTAATGGTAAATAAGCCCTCTCTCTTGTCTTAGTAGACATATTTTCAGAGATTTTGCTTCCATGGAAAGATAATGGAAGAAAAACTAAGTTTAGTAATAAATTGTTTCAATTATTCTTTTTATTTGCATACAATGAGTTTGTTTTGGTATGTGAAGTATCGTTTCCTCCAAACTCCTTACTGTACTCACTAAGTCTCTGAAAACCAGATTCCAAGTAGCATGATAATCTGCTCTCTCCTGTGATGGACAGACATGCTATTTTTTATTCTGTTCAAAGAATCTGATTAGGGTTAAATGCATCTAGGAGCAATGACGGAGGAAAACATGAAACAGCTGCAAATGATATATCCTGCTGTTTACTATTCTGAATGCAGCTGGTTATAAGCAGTTCTAGAAAAGCATTGATATGAACCTTGGTGTAGGGCTATGAGTAATTGCACATAAACTGACCAAATTTCCACAACAATTTGGCACAAATGGCTCTGTAAATTTCATGGAAATGCTCCATCCTCCAAGGGTGCTTAACTGTATTATTACAGAACCTTATAATAAATAAAACACTGTATTTCTTCATAGCAGGTGAGCTACTCAAAAGCACTGAAGCAGCTGATGGCATCAGAAAATTCTGAAAACATCCAGAAATGTAGTATAACAAGTAAGAAAGTGAGTTACTTCTATAATATTGAAAATACAATTGCTTTCACAGATCAAAGGCTAAAATGATATGTGTTATATAAAGCCACACATTAATTTCTGCATGAAACTGAGTACTTTTAGGCAATTTAGTAAGCTGAACTTGCACTTACACTGTTGAGAGGTAATCAGCTGAAGGCAACAGACCTACCTGTATTATAGCTTTTCAATATCCAGCTCTGTGGAGAAGTGCAGAAGTAGTTACTATCCACTTAAGCTCAGCCAGAGCAGGAGGAAAAGCTGCTTACAATTAGGGATCATGAGAGAAACTTTAAGGAAGTAAGTGCGGACTGTGGCTCAGTCACCCATGAGGTACTGGGAAGAAAAGCATGGCTTTACCAGGAACTGAAACAGCTGAGCCTAAGCACTTTAAGGGAGATCTGCCAGATCATAACTTTCAAAGGGAAAAGCCTTTATAAGAGCATTTCTGTTACAAATGACCCTCTTGTGGAAGAAGAATTCTAATACTGCTATTAATCACAAGCATTGCAGCCATCATAACATGTCACTTAATAATAGAGACAGTAAGCGATTAACACTTCTTTAGCTAAAATATTTTTCCTTTAGAATTATTTCAAAATCACGAAAGTACCTTTAAAAATTGTCCTACTGATACTCACTTTGTAGTAATATTCAAGCTGTTGACTTCAAAGAAGGGACTCAAATTACTACAGTATGACAGTATCTTCTCCTGAGAAAAGGAATGGAGAGACCACTGTGACAGCAAAACTATTTTCTGAGATCAAAACTACTAGTTAAAGTGGAGAATGTACACCGTCTGATGCTATAGTATTTAAAGTTATTAGATTTTTTAAAATAGACATTCACAGAAGCTACTTAATCAGTGCTTGTTAGAAAAATAGAGGCAGCTCAGTAACTGGACTGTGTATCAGCGTTACGAAACAGAAGCCCGTCAGCATAGACTTAGTATTTTTTCTTCTATTAGCATAATTATTTCCTAATCAGTAAAAATGAAAATGACATGTTAGCATTGCAGAAACATGAGAAAATGACCCTCTAGGCTTTATATGGCTATCAAAACAAGAACCGGTAAATTATTTGCAAATTATCATGCATGAAATGATCGACTCAGCAAGTTTACCAGTCAACAAAGCGTGTGCTCTACCAGTTATAATCAATTTACATGTAATGATATGTCTAAATATGAATTTAAATGAATTCTTGTCATTTCATGTTGATCAGCTGCTTTATCATCATAGACGTGGACAGTGACCATAGTTAATGTTGCAGAAACGGCACAGCATACACAAGTTTTGTGAGCCAACAGTAAACAAACACGAAGAAATTTGTTTTCATATAGAAACACAGCCTTTGACTGCTAAGCCATGTTTATTTTCCAGTCAAGTTAACAAAAATACTTTCTAAAAGATTATTTCCAGGCATTTGCTGTATATGCCACGTCCACAGCGCACACACAGGTATGAATCACAACAGTTTTCCTATCTTGTAACCTACGGGATTTCTCTTTCAGTATACGAAAAGAACCCTGAGGCTGCCACAGGATAAAGAACATTTCAGTATCATCCCCATTATATATAAATATACATTATTAGGACCTCCAGAACAAATATTCTGGAGAAGAAGAGAATTCTAGTTTCTTTAACAGCACATTAGTCACATCCCTGCACAACAATCTTTAATACAGTCATCAAAAATCTGAAATATCTGGGGCAAGTAGAATAAAGTTTCGTTACAGCAGACAGTGCTGATCAGACGGTACATTAGAAGAATGCTAGACAAAGCCAGATTTAACATACAGGAATGCATAATTAAAGGATGGCCTTGAAAATGTCTTAATTTAATACAGCTAAATGAACTTAATGGAGATGACCTCATCCAAAGGACACCATCACATGCTAAAATTAACTTCATTTTACTTACAATAGTGTAAGTCACATAAATAAAGCTTATTATTTTCCAAGCAAAAATCCTTTTCATTTCCCTTAGTTTTATTAATCATGTACATATTCAGGTAGAATACACAAATATAATTTTTACTGACATACAGAATCATTCCAATATATATTTGGCACAATTTCTTATTTTTGGTATTCAGTAGTAGTTTTTGTTTTGATAAAATGATACAGCAGATTTATACTTAACATCACATATAGGTTTTGTATATATAAAGAATTAAGAGAGCTATTTCAATTGTGGAATGGTAAGTTTCGTACATATGAAATTTTAAGAATGCTTGCATGAACCTGTGACCTTGCAAATACACATATCAGCCTTCAGAAATAGCAATGAACATGAGCTGACACACAATTCTGGCTGGGCCCAGTACAAGTGTGGACACATTCATGTATGTTGTAACATCAGTATGGTTGGATTTTACTTTGGTGGCTGTGATATTCCAGGCGCAGATGCAGGTGCACCTTAATGGTCCTCATAGCAGTACTTTTATCTCACTGAATTTTAAAGGCATCAGCTTCTTTTATTCTCCCTTGTAGCGAGGAGGTCTCTTCTCCTTAAATGCAAGAAGGCCTTCAATTCTATCTTTTGTTGGAATAGTCTGCAATGAGCAGAGTAACAATTTATTATTGACACCAAAAGCAATACCAAGAGAAATATTTGTATTTTCATACAAATCCTAGTTCTTCAATGTATCCGAAGTGCAACATATAATACAAAACTAAAATCAAAACTAAAATGTCTGGTCAGATACAGGAAAGTATCAGATACTTCAAAGCCACAATATAAGGCTGTGAAACAATCTGGGAAAAGAAAGAGTATCTTTTCTCCAAACAGATGATTGTGAAGCTCTTTCAGGTTTGTTTATGAGCTTTTGGTGTTTTGTTTTGGCGCTCTGCTTTGTTTGGGGAAAGGGAGAGAGGGTTGATTATCAATCAGATCACCATGCACTTTAAATAAGTATCTAATGCTAACACCCCTATTTCCATGATTAAAAACTTGTCTCAATGCCCAAGAACAAACTCACTCAAATACGTTATTCCCATGCTTTGCAGGCAAAGAGGTTGGTCTTGTTTTTCAGCTGGTTAGAACACATGCCGTTAGTGGCACATGTTACAGAAGTGTCCTTCAAGTTGTTTCATGTTAAACAAACAAACAAAAAAAAAAAAAGGCAAAAGCAAAGCAGTTTGTGGACCAGATGCACAGCACTGTATGACTGGTGAGGTATATGAATAGTAGTGCTTCATGACCTTCACCCTAACAGTCTTGGCAGGGAGATGTTTTTGTCCTAAACTACACCTCCATCCTTAAATGCCTTACAAAACCAAGGTAGAAGGAAGGTCTAAATGTAGAAGAGATCATAGAGCAATTTCTAGTTGAATTTCTGCATGTTTTGTAACAGGCACCCACAAAACCTGTTTTCTGGGGGGTTTTTTTGTGCAATCATAGTTACATACCTGAGCGTAACAAGCTTCTTCAATTGCTAAACCTGTTACTAAGTCGACCTGAGGAAAAAAATGCAGTAATTTTTTAAAAGTGTAATTTTGTATGCTTATTATATATTATTTCCTGACAGCTAACAAGTACTGTGTTTTTTTATGCCACATACTAAGACACTTTTGAGCATAGAATTGCTACACTGTCATGTGCTGAGAGTGGTTAGTATTTCTGTAACAGTTTCCTTATTTGGTGATAAAATTAGTACGTAATAGACTGTCAAAACAATGTATGTTCTTCACTACAAATCACCTAGACTAAAAACCATTAGCTACTTGCACATTTGTAATCATATCATGTACTACAGGGGGAAAGATTTAATGTACTGCATGATTATTTAAAAATTGTTCTCAAATAAGTTATCTTCAAATGTCATGTACAACAAAATAAACATAAATTCAAGTTTAAAAGTGATTTAAAAGAAAAAGAAGAGGCCAATGACCATCCTGAATTATCACCTATTTTTAATAACATTTTTTAATTTGTAAGCGGGTCTGAACAGCTGAAAAGGATGAATCTTCCTCCCACTAACTCTCTGCCTATTTTAAGCATCAGATGCTGCAGAACTTACCAGCTCTCCACAAGGCTACCGAATGGACCGTGGATATGCACCACAAGCAATTTGTGAAGGGGAGATAAGCTATAGGATAGACTTCCAAAGGAAACTGTGAAATTTCTGCCATGGAAGGTTTGTAACAGCAGCTTGAATGAACATTTGGCTCAGCTGGTCTTGGAGCCTGCAGACTGAACTTGGTGACCATTCAGAATCCTTCTAACCCTATTGTCATTAATGCTATAAACATCATGATTTTGATCTTCCAGTCCACTGAATGTGGTAGCTAGATAATTTAGCTTGTAGCATTTTGAACCTTAGGTACCACTGAAATAAATCTTGAATTCCAGCATTACTTGCTGCGGAAACCTAATAAACACACTCTTTGCACACAAGTATCTGAGCTTGGTTCTCAGGACAAAACTTGCTGGGGGTATGCTTTTCCTGAACTCAATTATATTATTAGTTGATTCTGTGACTTTTCAGAGGTCGGTTCTTAAATTCAGTTGAGCGATGGCGTCCTAGTGCAGAGCTTATGCATGTGCTTAACTTTAAATATGAAGAGTCCTGCTGAGCTTAGCAAGATGAATCATAAACCTAAAGGAAAATACATGTACAGACATATTCAGGGCTGGATTCTAACAAGCTTTAGAGCTACGTCATCAGTGTTCAAGGAGTGGCAATCAGAATCATGTATGCAATCAGATTCCAGATTTAATTTTAACATTAACCTCTATTAAACTATTAAAAATAAGTAACAAGCCTTTTGGCCTTTAACTTTATTAGTTACTAAACACTGAGAGCATCGACAAGCTTGACAGAGTATGACTTTCAGGTTTTCTTCCATGAAATACAACTTGCCCATAGTAGTTTATATTTAATTTCTAGTATTAATCATTAGCTGAGTGCATTACTTCTGGACAGACATAAGGTTACTAAGCCCCATTACAGAAAACAGCACCAACCCTACTCTCAGGAGTCTGAGACATACAAAAATTGTATTTCACCTTTGAAAAAGTTTTGACTAAATAGATTATGAAAGACAATACACTGAAAGAACAGTTCTACCACTGTATACTTGTTGCCAGCCTGACTTCTACTTACTCTTAGGAAAGTACAGACCCTTACCTCCATTCCCTGATTGATGGCCAGTTTTGCAACTCTCATTGCTACTGGTCCCTAAAATGAAAGAAAAAGATCATTTACATATCATCAAAATGTACAAGATAATGAAATGAAGAGTTTGCACAACATTGTTCTTACACTGGGATCTTCAAGACTTTAGACATTCATCACATTTATAGTAAACATGTCAAATATCCTAAACTGTATCACTACAGTAGATATTTGCTTGCAAACTTAGTTTCAGTCCTGACAGTTTCAATATCAAGAAGCAATGAAAATATGCTGTTTTTAGAAGAAAGTAATTAAAGCAGTGTGTTTGGTTTATGCTTCAAAGGTGCTGAGAATCTCCACTTTTGTCAATCTTGCTCAGTTTCCTTCAAAACAAGGCTCAGAATGGCCACTTTAAGTGACATCATTACAGGCTTTCGCAATGTCAACCTTTGTACCCCTGTTGTGATAAAATGGAGACACTCAAAAAGATGTGATAATGAAATAAGATTAACCGATGCAGCTTCAAACTTGAAATATGCTACTGCAAAGCCTACACTTGGTCAAGTGATGACAGTCTTCTGTGAGCGACTGAAGCCCCCAGCAAGTAAAGGGATTCCCATCCTCCTCCTCCAAGGTGCTGTAGAACAGCAAGACATCTTTGGCAATCATCTCACTCCTCCTCTGCCTATCCATTAGCACCAGCTTCTCAATGTTCAGGTACTGCTCTAGAAAAGTGGTCTGATGCTCGGGGAAAAGTCAATGCTTTAGAGCTGGTTCCAGTGCAAAGTTTTAACTATAAATATACCTTTCAGAATCCCTGCATCTTAAAATTTTCACTGTATTTCTCACATATGTCTATGAGGGTGTTCAAGACAAAAAATAAACAACGTTAATGCTGCATTTAATCTGTAACATTTTCCATCTTCAGTGAAAAATTTTCACTCTTACACTTGTGATCCAATAAAATGGTTTACTAATTATTTTCTTCTTTTGTCTCCTGTGAATTTTCTACCTGGGAGACTCCACTTGAAAAGCAGGTTTATCCTACTCTGAACAAACAGCTGGCAGTCTATGGCAACAGGGGAAGGCAGACATCAGCGAACACAAACACTCCTGTAAGAGTCATACTTAAAACTTTTTACTGAAATTTTCAAGTTCTAAAGCACAGGAATTTAGCAAATCCCATTTCAGTTCTTTTATGAAAGACACAGATAGGATGCCACTTTGAATGAGTGATAAGAAAAGCATGATTCTTTCATCAAGTTTATACAAAAAGGACAGAAAGCAAACTTTCCACTAGTAAATGGGTTTTGCTTTAACACTGAAATTATGTCTAGCTTTATGTTTTCAAAATAAAACTTACACTGAGATACATCCACTTTCATACAGACCTTTTTACCTCTCTTCTGAAGCATTCAACAGCAATAGAATGACCTATTGAGATAAATGCTTTACTAAAAAAACCCCACAACTGTACCCTCTTTTTGTTTAACACTTGAAAGCCAAAATATGCAATACATAGTCCAGACCATGACAGAGGATTTTTGCTTTACCATGAAGTGATTATCAATTAACACCACTCAGTACACAAGAGAAAACTCCTGATTGCTGTCCACATATCTAAAATGGCTCTAATATGTAACTTCATGACAGTTTTTCTTAATAGAGATGGTTCTTTTTCAGTTTCAATGTTTGTCAAAAACTAAAAACCAAATTCAAAGGAATTAATTTTACCTGAGGTAAAAATTCTTTAGCCAAAGCTAATGCTCTTCTATATGCAGCATCTCCTGCTTCATTCTGTTCTACCACATGGCTAATCAATCCTATTGATTTTGCTTCCTCACCATCTACAATACGCGCAGAGAAGATTAGTTCTTTTGCCAAAGACACTCCAATTGTGCGAGGTAATCTCTGTGTCCCCCCTAAAGTTTGGAAAAAGAGAAAATGCGAGTATTAGTTTTCCATCCATTTATACCACTAATGTGGATGCCTTGTTCAGCTCAAATATTTTTTATTCCATAAATAATTATATGAGCATACAGAAATTAAATTACCATACAAAGGCATTCCTAATGCCTTCTTCAGCTTTGAAACTACATCTAAAATAAATTAATTGATCTGTTTCTTAGAAAGACATGTAAATAACTGAAAAGAGGCAATATTAATAATTGATTCTGTTCTATTGCAGACAAGTTACCTTTCCATACAAGCTAGAAACTGATGGAAAACTACTTGCCAGTAATTACCAAATCCAATCCAATTTTTGTGATATTAATCACCACAATATGAACACTAATGAAGAACTAGTCTCAAAAAGAATATATACTCTAACAAGACTAGTCCATGCTAAAATTTGCAAATATTAGGGACAGTATTCATACGTAAACTAAACTAATACCACTAGACAAGGTCTTTAAAAAGCCATGTCAGGTGTGGATCAGCAGAGAAAGGCACCTAATTCTGGTTAGCTTTTCTCATTATGTTAAAACCTCTTTGGCAGATCAGCATCTACAGAAGGTCAATAAGTAGACACATTAACCAGATATTTGAAGGTTGCTTAGTTGGACTAACAATTAACTTTCCGGAATTGACAAACAGTAAGAATGTGGGAATAATCATTATCAGAACTGAAAAAGCAGATTCAAATCACAGAAGCAGATGTCTACAAATTAAAGCAGTGGAAATGGCCTTCATCTAGGATGAAGGATTTTGAAAATATAGAACTTCTACCTTTTTGACATGGATTTGAAACAAATATTCAATTTATATAGACATTCTGTAAGTAAAAATTTGTGCCCCAATAGCTATTCCTGCAAAAGCATGACTATAATTTCAAACATAAATACATGTATAAATGCAAGAGGAATATGTATATGTGGTGTTCAGAGACAGTGCAGCACTTGATAAATATGCGTTCAACTAATAGAACAGATTAATTTCCACTAGATATTGTTGGATTAAGACAGTATTTTATTGAAGCCATAGAGTTCTCCTATTGATGTTTCCTGAAAACACTTCAAATACATCTCTGAGACAAGTAAGCTGATTAGATACAAGCAACGGTTTTTGTGGTTCAGTGATCAGGCTTTCAACCACTCCTATTTTATGAATCACAAGCTTCAACTATTGTATTCCTTTCCATAAAAATGAACCAGTCTTTGAACACATTACATCATACAAAAATGCAGGAAGTTTGGGGTATTCCTGCCTTGTGCCTCTCCAGAATACTAAAAAAACATGATCTATAACAAAAAACAGAGACATGTTTTTGGGCTGAAACTGCAAGAATTAAAAAAACGTTTACACTTGGATTAAAAAAAAAAAAAATTATCTGTGGAACAACATTAGTAAATACAAATAATGCAATATTCTTTACGTTCTACCCCTCTGGGAGGGTTTTAGCAAGACTGCTCTGTTGGTCAAAGGCAATAAGCAACAGCAAGAGGAACTCTCCTTCATCAAATTCTGCTAATTCTTCTAGATGTACAGTTAAGCCAGTGACACTGTTAGGGGGAAACTTTGCTAATGGCGTAATTTAGAGAAAGACCCTACTCTAGAGAATTTTTGTGAAGGGGGTGCGGAGGGAAGGGAGGCAGTGGGAGGCTAAGACAAAATCCCTTGTAAAATACTACAAACCCTGAAGCCTAAGCCTTCCTATTAGCCTTCTGGTGAGAGTCACGGAAAATGATTAAAACTGTAGCTACCACCATTTATATCAGAACTACACGCCATAAAAATGTAAGCTGTATTTTCAAGAAGCTTGCAGCTTACGATACTGAGCTGTACCACTATCACCACAAACATGTATTGGCTTTTTTGTTTTAAATATTGAGTATATCTGTTAATTTCTCACCCAAAGAAGCTATCACACCCTACCTTACACACATTTTAAGCGTACATCAGAATGCAGTAAATTCCTACACTGTCTCTCTTTAAGAATAGTTTGGTCATAAATTATCCCTTTCCCCATAGTAATTTAATCCCTGGTTAAAGAAAACAATCTGTCTAAATCGTAAGACCTGAAACCATATGAATCTGAATTTACTGATTCCACATCTTCTACTTATTCCTCGCCTGGTACGCCTAGTATTTTTTTATACTTCATTATCTCCTCTTCTTTTTCTGTTTCATCTCTTCTATTACTGCTTTTACCAGGAAATGTTGAAAACAAAATTTAATTGAGCAACAATATTTCATAACTTTGACCAAACAATGGATATGTTTAAGCATGAAATTGTGTTTATAGATGAAGAAGTGTTCTTGCCAGTGTCTTACACAACAATGATTAAAGAGCAAAAAAAAGCAGACCAGTCTATGTCTGCCTCCTGCACTGCAAAGCCATTAAGCAGAGCAGCATATTCTGTGATTAATATTCACAGAACAGAAGCCAGCATTTCAGTGCATCAATCATATATACTCAGTAGTAGGAAAAAGATACATGCACACGCAAAAGCAGTAAGACCCAATTAATCAGATGCAAACAACACACCAAGATACATCCAACACACCAAAGTTACATTCATTTATGCTGAGAAGAGAATACGCTGCAGAGAGATGCTCTGTTTCAGTAATACACAAAGAACATATAATGCCTGCCAACAACAATCAGAGCTAAAGGAAATAACACCCAACCTTCAAAGACATGACTTAACCAAGGCATTTCATCTAAATGTAGAGCAGAATTTGATGGAAGAATAGTTGCTTAATCTTCACAAATTTAATGACATGTTATTTCAAGGACTAGTGATCTGGTATTACTCACTGTGTTGATAACAGTATTTGACATACAGTTGCAATGTAAATGCATTCTTATCTGAGATGGTATATATTCAATGTTGTAATAATTGTAAACAGCAGGTTTAGATGACATTTTTGTTCAAGTGAAAAGACACAGTAAATACAAGACTGCTAAGTTTCGGTATAAAATTGCTAAACATTATGGTATTTCTTTAACAAATAGTTGATTTTTTATGAGTATTTATTTATTGTCAGTAATTCATCAATTACAAAATACGCACACAACTGGTTTGGATTAAGGGAATTACATGATAAATCCCCAAGAGTATATCCAGCAAGATGAAGCAACTAGCTTACTGGAAATAGATTCATCATTCTGGCAGAGAGTATCTATAGTCAGTAGTTCCTCATTGCTGAAGGCTCTGTCAAAACATATTGGAAAAAATACTGTTCTGACAAAAAATCCAAACTTTAATTCAGTAATAATCCTGTTAAGTCATGTAAAGCCGAGTCTTTCTATCTTATCCTTTCTATCAGAAGCTCTGATTCACATTAGATTGATTTAACTGATGGGTTTCTGGATTTCTTTTTTTAAAAGACTCCTGTGCCTTTTTAATGTTTTATTAATAATCAGCGGTGAATCAGAAGTCTTTTATCCACAAACTTTCTAATTATTCAAGTCAGTCAAGAAATGGCTCAAATGTATCTTTGTGACTCTTGCATAAAGCTATAAGGAGCAGATTTTTCTCTTTTCCACTGAAACTCACAGAATACAGAACCCAGAAACCTGCTGTTCATGACACCAAATCCTTAAAAAAAATATTATTTTAATGTAATACTTTTCAGCCAGGTAAGTAATATTTTAAAAGTTTGTGTAACAAACATATTTTCCACTTTTAATGTAACTTCCATTCATTGTTAGCAGTTTTCAAAACATTACACATTTTAAAAGCCTAAATGCTCTACCAAGACAATATTTAACACCAGGTTTCCAAGAGATTATTTCCCAGATTAGGCCTTGATCCTGCAAAGTTGCACATATTTTAGTTAAGTTAAATGCAGGTATAAATTTTTATGGGGTCTGAGATCCCAAATCCTTCCACAGAAGAGAACATGAAAAGCCCTTCACTGGCACAAACCGCGTAACTGACAAACAACTAAAAACAGACTGAGAAAGACAGCAACAAGAATGTAAGTGACCTGGTGAAAACATGACGGAAAAGAAATGGAACAGAACATTATCTCCATGAGCGGAAAAAAGCACAGAGCTGGCAAAGAGCAGGCAGTAGGTGAGGTTGCTCTTGTGTTTGGCCATATAAGCTGAGACAGTGGTCTGTGGCTGACTCAGAGGTTACCCCAGGGTCTTCGATGACGGAGAGGAGAAGCTGTTTGAGTGAGATTTCATAGTAAGTTGCCAAAAGGAACCTAGTAGTAGGTTGCTCACAGAAGTCTGGCTTGCCAGTCAAGCTGATGAAAGCCCCGCAGGAACATCAGAAACACCGTACCTGAGGCCAAAGAGGCAGGATGACCAGGTACCTACACCAGCCAGGCAGAGGCAAACCCCAGGTCCAAAACTGCCACTTTAATTTGCAAATCAATCCTTAATTTTCACAATCTGTTTTATTCACCTGCCTCTGCAGACTGATTTATTAAAAACTATCTGAAAAACAGCTAGGGTATACCAAACCACCACGCGTGGGCAGCTTGAAGGTGGCAGCTTGAGTCTGAAGAATGTAGTACTTGGCGTGAAGATGTGTGAATGCTTAAGATGCATGAGGGAAAGTGTAAATACACTTTCAGAATTCACTAGCAGTTAAATAATCACAGCTTTTATATAGAAAGATTAAATCGTTGGGTAATTTAGAAAAACTAAATTCATTTTCAAAATATGTAATCCTCTTGTAGATCGAGAAGGACAGAAGACGGTTTCTCAGCAGATGGCTGCATACATGAAATGAATGGAACCAAAAAATGCATCTGGAAGCTGATTTTTGTAAGATGGACTCCAAAAGGGATTCTGCAGCTGGTGTAAGGAACTTACTCCACATTTCCCTCACAAGTGTGGTACAACCAACTGCATGGACTCCACTGTCAGACAAAACACTGCTTGACAAGCACAGATCTGCAGTGCCACCCATGGACTCCCAGGACTCACGGTACAAGCAATGTATAGCCTGACATATTTTTTTTTTAAACTGAAATTATTTGAGGAAAAGAAGTGCCTAAGGCTATTCTTCTAATTACTAACTTCTACTTAAATGCAAACAAATGCAACAAACAGCACACAGAAGCATTTGGTTTAGCTACATACCTTCCTATTACTCCAGATAGGAACTTGGTCCTATTGTCATTTGGGAATGCAACAATGGAAAGTGAACTTCAACAAAATTCAAGAGTACATGCACATCAAAATATAATTCATATCGCTGCAGATAGAAATTAATGGCCCAAGAGAAGGTATTTTCCAGTTTCAAAATTACACCCACGTATTTATGAAGTCATTACTCAGCTGTAACAACAGGTAGGAGGTTTAAACCAGTGCTGCTCTGTATGATCATGCTTCTAAAATCATGTGGGCTTTATGAGCAGTAATAAAAACAAAAAACTTGTATTTTAAATAAATAACTTTACAGTCTATGTTCTTACAGTTTTGGATTGATTATAACAGATAAAACCTGATTCATGTGAAAATCCAGACAAAAAAAACAACATGAGAAAAAGTATAATTATTACTTAGGGTAAGTGAAATACAGAAAAAATAATTACCACAGTAATATTCTATTTTTAATTACATTTTGAATCAGACCACAGCCCCAAAATGTGACAATTACTTCATTTTTAATGAACAGAACTGAAATAAAGAAACAACAATCAAAACAAAAACCAGACTATTAAATCTGAATTCCTCACTGCTTATGAACAAGTGACTTGAATGTTTTCCTCACTTCAGTGCTCTCCTTATGGAAATCTACCATTTTATTCTTCCACACAGCAAAGAAATCCATCACTCTGCTAAACCTCCAAATCAATTCCTGCTCCTAACCATATTATTTCTCCCATCCTGATCACTATCAAATTAATCCTCTTTGAACTGTTTGAAAGTAATGGGGTTTTAAGAATTTACCTCTGAAACTATTCATCCACAAAAGTCTCTGACTTGAGCAGCAGTAAAGAAAGGAGAATCGGTGGCTCACAGGAGACCATAGGGAACAGCAAAGCCAACAAGACTGTAGGAGAACACAACCCTGCTGTTTTAGCTGTCAAATCCCAAGGAGGCAGAGTGCTCTCTCTACTGATACATACATGTTAAATGAACTTGTATGTATGAAGCATATTTTTCATCTTGAGTAGTATGCCCTCCCAGTTGAGGCAGAAATACACTGCAGACACACTGCACCGAGTCTAGTACCTATGCTATAACATAATATAGTTTTGGAAACAGAGACTACTAAAAACCTGGCCAAAATCATTCAAAGATGGCATGCACTAATCTAACAACCTGCAATGCAAAAACTAAACTTTTCAGCAAATCAGAACTTATTTCTGAGACTCAAAAATACTCCTGACTTCTTCAGCATGATCTGTTAGAATTTGTAGCACTATCTAGGAGTGCCAGAATGGCATTCTGTTGTTTTACTTCCCAGACAGATCCTTCTATTTGCTATCCTACAGTAATAGTTGATATGTGAAGAAATATTCATGGCTGCTATTAAATGTTCTGTAAGTCACATGAATAATTGAAATCTTCTTTTTAATTCTGCATGCTAATTTGTATTCTGGATGTTACTTTATTTACTATGCCTTGTAAGTATATTACCTATCTGCAAGAATACAGAAAACTTGTACGACAAATGAACAATTAAACCAATTAACAATTAGAATAAATTAATCACAACTGTAAACATAAACATGCATCCAGTCTATAAAATCAGAAAAATCAGTGAACTGGCCTAAGAAATTGCAGTTAAAATAATCTGAACATACCAGGTTAGACACATACCTATGACACAGTCTGGGAGAAAGGCTACTTTTCCAAAGCCAGGACCACCCTTTATAGGCTCCACAGAAAACTTCTTCATTTGCTATCCAAATAGGATTCAGTCACTACTCAGCTATACTGAGAGGAGCAGATACCCTCCAGATATGAAAGCCTGGAAGAAGATCTAAATTGCTTATTGGTTCATGTCCTTATCAGGAAATTGCATCTCTCTACTACTTTTGACTGACCCTCAGTTCCATATATTGCTGTTCAGGATCAACCGAGGGAGGGTAGACAGAACCACCACTATTAAAAGACCAAACAGATGGTACATATAAACCATCTCTTCTTCCCTCACTGATAAATTTTGCTTAATTCACATTGCTAGCATTTTGAGAATCAGAGTTTTAAAAGACATTACAGCCCAAATGCATTAAAAATTTTCACTTAAATATGCACACAATTTTGTGTTAAGATATCTAACAACTTTAAATGTACATGGGATGGATTTTCTACTAGACAGTCCCTGTGCAACAGTGGACATATCCAGTAAGTGCAAGCTGGCATTTTAACATTTCATTGTTTGGTATTACTTGGATGCTTTTCATGAACAGAACACTACAGCTCTTCTATCACCTTCTAATCAATTTTTAATTCCTAAAAAAAACCCAAAATCCAGTAACTGACAGGAAATCAACGAAGAAAGAGATTAAGTAAGTGATTATTCTTAGGCTGCAGCTGTCAGACTGCTACAACACTAAGGAAAGGAATTATATTAATAAACACCTCTTATATTTGTCTCACCGGCTGCTGTGACATACAGTAGTCTTTCTATAGCATGCAATGCAAAATGGCTGTACACAATGGTAAGTCTTTCCCTACAGACATAGCAGCTAGTGCTAATTAGATTTCTTCTGTCACTTAATCACACACAGACGAGTTGGCTTTCATAGACCCTTACAGTTTTAAGGCTCAAAGAAACTACACATTAATTTTATTTTCTTTACATCCTACATCAGAATTCCTGGAAGAGAGACATTTGTGGCTATACATACAGCAGTAATGAAGAAATGAATCTGTATCAGCAGCAAGAACTAGGAGAGTTGCCAGAAACACTGCACTTATTAAAAAGATTTATAAATTCCTCTTAATTAACATTAGTCATTAAGAATAGTTTATAACAAACATTAAGAATCAACAAGATAGGGCGCATCACTCACTTCTCACTAGCCGGCCTCATCTTGCTCTTCAGGCAGGGCCATTCTGGTACGACCAGACCTAGCTGCTGCACCCTCTGTGCTTCTACATGCGGCTACAGCCTGATTGCTGCTCCTAGCTCTAGATCTCTCAAGGCATTCCCACATGCAGAGCCTTTGACCCTTCTCTAGCAGCAATCTATCTGCATGATTAAAAAGCCAGTGCTAGAGCCCTCCCAAATCCACAGCAGTTCAGGAACATCTTACTAGAGCCTGGAGACTTCAAAAGCTCTGCTTCTGCCTAAGTCCTTCAGGGAATACATAGCACATTAGCAAGCAGATAAAAAAAAAAATCTGAAGAAAATAAAAAAAACCTTTAATAAAGGACTCTTTACCCTTGAAATCTAAAGAGAATCACGGAATTTTTAGAAAAAGAGCAGACATGGTGAATGAATCCCCTTTTAGACTTCATTTGCCTGCAAGGCTAGGAATATGATGAGCAACCACAAACCCACATTACCTTCTTGGCCTCAGAGTCTTCTCCTGCTGTCAGAAAAAAAATGGTATTTTTAAACAGAATTTTCATCTTTTGCTCTCATTTTAAGCCTGAGATTAGTTTCTCACTAAAATCCAGCAGCCCTCTTCCCTAGCCAGCCTTGGTTGTAACATACATAATTCTTGCATTTGGACTCCTGAAACAGTTCAGAAATTGAGTTATAATCACACCCCCACCATTAATCTTCAGCAGGGCTATACCTTACCATGCTTGTATGCTTCCAAGGTCACACAGCAAGATGCAGTTGCTCTGTGGAAAAATCCAATGCAATACCAAAAGCAAGATAAGCTTGCAGCATGTTAGCATGGTCTTTATGCTTTTTATGTTTTAAAACCTAAATATGATTTGAGATAGTTTTCACTAACATCTCAGTCCTTCTCATCTGGTTGCTTATTCATGCATCTCTATTTCCATAGGGTTTAAGAGCCTGAAGTATCTTTTTTTAGGGAAACAAAATAGTGTAAATAATCTCATACAAAACATTTTGGGTTTACGACTTGATTTTGATTGATAAATTAGTTCAGCTACCGACTGAACCTTCTTGGTTTTTAATAGTCCTACCTCTAACCAAAAATGACTAATTAAAATAACTTACTCTTCCTCTCCAGTCTGCTGCTTCTACTCAAGCCATGTACTACTGCAGACAGGCTTGAGAGCTGCGACAGTGAAAACCTCCTTAAGTTCAACAAGTGCATGGTCCGACACATAAATCAAGGCAATCCCAAGCAGAAATACAGGCTGGACAAGAGACTAGACTGAGAGCAGCCCTGAGGCTAAGGACTTGAGGGTGTTGGTTGAGAAAAGCTCAACATGAGCAGTCAGTATGTGCTTGCAGCCCAGAAAGCCAACCCTATGCTGGGCTGCATCAACAGCAGCAAGACCAGCAGGTAGAGGGAAGCGATTCTACCCTAGACTCCACTCTCATGAGTAGATCCTACCCCTCTACACACCTGCAGTACTCCATTCAGCTCTGGGGCATCAACACAAGAAAGATGTGATCTCCTCCAGCGAGTACAGAGGAGGGCTACGAAGATCATCAGATGAATGAGACACCCCTCCTATGAGGACACACTGAGAGAGTAGGGTTTGCTCAGCCTGGAGAAGAGAAGGCTCCAGGGAGACCTTACAGCAGCCTTCTAATACCTAAAGGGGTCTACAAGAAAGCAGGAGAGGGACTTTTTACAAGCGCATGTAGTGACAGTACAAGGGTAAATACCTGTAAACTGAAAGGAGATTTAGGTTAGACATTAGGAAGAACTTCTTCACTGTGAGGGTGGTGAGGCACCTGAACAGGTTACCCAGGTAAGTTACGGATGCCCCATCCCTGACAGCACTCAAGACCAAGCTGGACAGGGCTTTGAGCAATCTGGTCTACTGGAAGGTGTCCCTGCCTGTGGCTGGGAGTTGGAAGCAGGTGATCTTTAAGGTCCCTTACAAGCAAAACCATTCTATGATTTCATACTAGTGAGAATTCGTGGCAAAGGAACCCCTGGGTTTTGGAACTGATGAAAACAAAATATAATCGATAAAAATTAGGTCATTAGGGTGACGGCGATCTTATATGCTACTCACACTGTACACATGGAGCATCATGGAGCAGCAGCGATTTAACTGGTTTGCACTGACAATCTCCCAGCCATGGTAACATGTGCATCCTCTCTTTAGAGGTTGATAATGGGCTAGGTGGCTCCCACTTGTGAGCCCAAGTTGTTAGGTTCAAATTGCACAAAAGCCCTCCCCCAGTTATTAGACTAAACACAGTCATGATTCCCCAGAATACTCTATGTTAGATCATTTTAGTTCCCTATATATGAGAGCAATGGTATTTTCATGCACACATGCAGGATGGGACACATACAACTATTTGCCCCTCAAAGAATAAAGAAATACTGTCCACAAAACTACATACAGCTGATCCTCAAGGCACACATGAAGGAAGATGAGGGAAACAGAAGTCTTTTAAGGAAAAACTACTGGGAAACCAAGCATAGCAAGGAAGCCTGCAGTTGCAGGGAGCTGGAAGAGATGACCAAAATGGGAAGCATAGTTTCCAGCCACCTTAGCAAAGCTTCTGAGAATCTCCTTTTTGTGACAAGATCACCGTATTTCCTAGAAACAGGAAAAATGAGGGTCTCCTTTAGCTTGTCTGTGATTTTGTTTGGGGTTTTTTTTTTCTAGAAACAGATAGAAACATTTCTTAGGACCATCCAAATTCTATTAGGCCAGTAAGTATGTTTTATTTTTCTACATAATCAAGAAAGCCAACAAGCTTGTTATGAGGACCTCATAGTCCCAAGCTGAAAGAAGAATTACACTCTATTCATAATCAACTAACAAACAGCCATTCCTATTAGGAATTGTTATTTGTTAATTCAATGGCTAACATGTTCTAAGCAGGTATTAATGACCTTAGCATATTGAGTTAAAAGATCAAAATGAAACTAACTTCCTCCATCCTTTTTTAGTTTGGATAATTTAAATTTCAGCACAGTCATTCATGTTTCTTGACATCCAGATGCAAAATAAAGTTAAAAAAAAGCATTAGGTCAGGCCTCTGAGAGACCTAATTCTGTACTTTTTTGCTTAAAACACTCATATATATGTTAAGTACACTGCACTCTGTGTTCCTACTTTCTTTACAGTTTCACAAAACTTCTATGGTAAGAATCAGCTGTCGAGAGAAAACTCAGATTAACTCAGTCACCTGATTAACACTGGTTTCCTGGACTCAAATTCGTATTAAAACATAAATATCATTAACACAGAGCTGTTAGGATAAACATACAAAGGATTAATAGCTTTAGGTATAATTTTTTCTCTAAGCTTGGTTTCAGCTGTGCCTGAGAAACAGAGGAAGAAAAGTCATTCTTGGTCATAAGCTGAAAATATGTGGTGAAAAAGGAGGTAAAGAAGGACATGAATCTACTATTTCTGAAATTCACAGATTTGTAATAGTTGGTTCAAATAAGTCTCCAGAGCCGGAGAGGTTCTGTGAAATGAAGAAACAGTATTTCATACCTGACTTTGTCTGACTTATTTTGTGGTGAACTAGCTGTTCAATTGTCATTTCACTTGTTGAATTTTTGGGGAATTAAAGAAAAATACCATACATACAATGAATTCATTATAAGTTTGCAAGACTTTTTTTGTTGTTTTTTGTTGGTTTTTTTTAACATAATAATAAATGAGTAAGAAATGGAAATAATTAAAACTCTACTATTGTTCTCTAATAACAGATCTCAAAATAGGTAAACTATTCAATCAAAAACTGAGTTACACTAGTTGTACATACATAAAGGATATGTTTTTCTGTTTTGAACACACATAGAACGGATTTAGTTTTCCATATTACCTTGGCTTGATACAATGATCTTACTTTCTTCAAGGTTTTCACCCTGTGGCAGCTAAAAATTGGCCTACAGTGAAATTAGAAAGCTGCGCTTCGACTTCAGAGAAGTGTGGGATGTTTCACTCACCCTTATACACTACTCTGACTACAGGAGTTGGGTTAGTTGTGTTTTCCAAGAAATGCACCATTGTTCTACAGTACCACGATGGCAACCATGCAGTACAATTTATATATTACAGTTTGTCTTTTATACATTACAGTAGAAATAATCCATATCTGTATTTCATGAGTACCCTAAATTCACCTCTGGAAGAAATAAGTTTTATTACCTTTTCGACATAATCACTTGGTTTTGCATATGTTTTTAGAAGAAACAAAAGACTAATATATTTATCTTCTGTGCCTCTAAACCCTTGAGGAATTAAATTTAATTATTTAGTAGAAACAAAAGCTAAGTCTAATATTTTTCATTTTCTATGCCTCAAAACTCTTGAGTAATAATACTTCTTAAACACAGAAAGCGCCCACTTGTAATATTCATAACTGAGTAGTCGGGGAGGATGTGGCTGTTTCATTTATTGTCATGAAAAAAAAACAACTTATATGTACTAATAGAAGTATTCTTTTTACCCATTTTATCCCCTTTCGTAACAACTAATACTCTCACGGCTTTAACAGGTACAAAGACAGGGATTTCTTCTGATCAAATATTAACATTTTCAAATTCAAACCAACTGCTCTAACAGTACAAAATAGGTTTGATATTTTCAGTTAGCTCTAACACAATACATGCTCTAACACAATACACGAGAACAAGGGAACCGAGATATATCAGAAAGAGTTTTGCAGCTTCTGTGGTCATTACTAGGACAATTACCAGTTCATTACTTGTAACCAGTACGTAAAAGGCTACATTCATCAGAAAATGAAGTACTCACTGAAACCATACTTGTTTTCGTTGCATGGAACACAGGTGGGATTCCTCTGAAAGCAGCTCTGTTTCCTGTCAACTAATAAGTGTAACATTTAAGTCCACCAGACTCTTCAGTCTGAGGACATTTACCCATTAGAAGTGTCCAGTCCCACAGACTGCAGGATTGGCAAGCTTAGGCTGACCAAGCAAAACATGTTGGCCCCAAGATTTAAGAAGCACTAGACTACCTGGCCAGTTGGCTCAAGTATACCAAGCTCTGGCCAAAGCGGATGCCCAAGACCATTAGCTAGAGGAAAAAGCTGGCCAAGGAGCCTGGCAGCTCTTCAAGGTTCTCCCAACAGAGACCCCAGGACCCCTGGCTGCTAGATCGTAAGCTCCAAGGCCCCATTTAAGACCCTGACGCTTCAGATGTGGAGTGAGAAACATTTATATAAGAGGTAAGTAGGGTGGGTAAACAGCTGGCCAAGAGCCCAGAGGCCTAAGGACCTCAGACAATTGATTTCTTTCAATTTTTCTTCATTTGTTTCCTATTAATTCCTGCCTTGGCTTTATGTGTCAGAAAATTTCTTGTTCCTTTTACCCATACCAGCTACCATCCTCACATTTTTCAGATGCCTTTATCATTCTCCACAAAATAAAATGGATTTAGTATATTATACACAGTTTTGCTTCCCTCCTGAAATTCTTGTCCATTTTGCTCCTGTAGTCTGATATCACTGTGAGATTAAGTTTCCCTTGTAGGCTCAGCAGTTTAAGTTTAAGGTTAATAACTTTCCTGAGTTCTGGTGAAACTCAGGCAGCATTTTACATCACACCGCTCAAACTCTAGAAGTTAATAGGAAACCTGTATATGGGGATCAGGTAACACTAAGAGAGCCTGCAAAAGAGTGGATGTTAATTATCTCATGGCAGGAGGAGAAATAACTAAATGCTACTTGGTTCAATTTTCCAGGACCCCCTGCAGGTTAATACAAAGGAGTAGCATTTGGCTTCAAAGTGAATGGCATATATATCCTGCCTAATTAAAATGAAAATAAGACCAAAGGTCTTTTATGTTGTTATTAATATTTAATAAAATATTTCTAAGCTTCTGTGTGAAGAGAACACCACGGGGAGTTCAGACTGTATTTCACCCATCTCCTCAATTTCAGGAAATCATAATATCTTGTTTACATTACCAGAGTACCTACTGCTGTTGCTCGGCTTATACTTTATAGTCTACCTTGTTTTCAAGCTTTCTCACATCCATATCAGGTTATAATGACAACTCACACTTCTCTGGTCAAGAAGATAAAATTGACTGTTCATTCAATTTACCTACTTCAAGTACAAAGTAATCTTTTCAATGTAAATTAGAAATTCAAAACCAAATAGGGTATTTAGTGAATTATCTTAATTATTGTGTCATATTTTTGATTTCCTATTGCATTGTCTAACAATCTGGTATTTTACACTATTGTTTAATCAGTTTAATTCCACATCCATGTTAATTTCCTTCATATGCTATAGTAGGGTAAGTAGATTATCACAGACCTGTACCTCTTATATTAAATGCTAAAAAAGTTTAAATCCATCTAAAACCTAATCCTTAATTTAGAGAATCTTAGCAATAAGACGCATTTTTATTTCTATTTGCAGGCAGTGATGGTAGTATCATCTTTATTAATATGACATAAAATTTACCAATACAAAGTCTTATTTGTGTGTAATCACTCAAGTTTTTTAACTGCTCTTCCCTTTACCAGTATTGCCCAGTAAGCAGTTCATATTGCGAGGTGTTTTTTTAATTTGGCCAAAGCAAGCCAGCTGCACCTAAGAATGAAAGCCATGGAAAAATGTGTTTTGCTCATATTAAAAAAAAACAAAAAAAAAAAAACAAAAAAAACAAACAAACAAACAAAAAAAAAACAGAACTGAAAAACCCCCACCTTATTTTGTGCCCCTCTAACATCTCTGCTTCAGAATACGGAGTTAAATTTGGCCTGACATTGGTAGCAATGTCTGCAGGGAACATGTCGTTCACAATCCACACAACATATTTGGGCAAGCTTCTGTCTTTAAAAAAATCGCATTATGAATAATAAGAAACACTAGTATACATGGCCATGAAACAAAGGAATATAGTAACGCATAAAGACAAAGAGCTGGTTTAAAACTCTGCAAGCTATACTACGTTTTTTTGTGCAAGATTGCATATAATAGTAGTTAGGTTTTGAGTGTTACATTTTCAGTCACATTCTTCCAAAATGCATTTTACGTAAGCCTGTATAATCTCCTAAGCGATTATACAGGTGACAATCTCCTGCTCATTCTTTTTCTGAGGATCCATATCAGGAACCATATAAGACAGACTTTTTGAGGAAGGTATATTACCTACAGCTGCAAGGTCCTGGATTTGTCTGCTGATTAAAGATAACAGTAAAATTTTCCTACAGTAACTCTGAATATCATGTAGAGTGCAGCACACGCTACAGTTTGGAGTGCTGATGAACAGTAATGTGACTTGCAGGATGCGTGTAGGGGAGCACTCTGAAATAGCAGACTGATTTATACTGAAGAGTTCGATTTCAAAATTAACTAAGGCAATTCAAGTTGAGTCCATTTTAACATGAACTATTTGTGTCCACAGAGCAATTAACACAGCTTCATACTTAAGTAAATTTTAAAATGACACCCCTCTTCCACTATAGATAAGCCACTAAAAATGCTGTCTCCATTCCCGTCCCTGTGAGGGACTGTGTTTTAGTGAGCACAATCATTGCTGATAGGTCCCCATGCAAACATCATTTTTCGTGTACCATCTGTCCACTTGGACACTCAAACTGTGCCCTTCTCTTTTTCCGGTTTGCTTACTGACTGGTCATTCCCAGCCCCCTCCCTGGTTTTACGGCTCTTCAGCAGCCTTTTCTCACCTCCTGCTTAGCTACTGGTATCTTAACAACTTGCCCTTTCTGTTCCAGGACTACCTACCAGTTTTTTCCACTCAAAAAACCAAACAGAATTCCCCTCAAATTGTCATTTCTTCTCCAGTTCTGCTTCCTTCTGAAGTCCAATTTCATGCTAAGGAAGTCCTGAGCTTTCTTCCTCACACTCCCTATAAGCCATGACCTTCTGCAACACGCTTGGGTGCTCCACAGCCAGCCATATGTCACGATGTGGTGTGCAATGCAGCAGGGTTGCTGGAACCACAAAGAATGGCCCTGGAGCCTGAATTCAGCCTATCTCAATACAAGGAAAATACCGCTCAGGTCTGAACAGAAACAAAAGGAATTTTGTCAGAAATCAGAAAAATCTATAAACAGTATGTGAAGTCTCAACAACTTTTCTGCCTCAGTTTCTGAGCTTCTGCTCTCAGTCACAGACAACCTTTGTTCTCACTCTTCTTGAGTGGGTGAACCACAAGCTGGAGACTTGGGGAAGAAAGTCCCTCCCACTGTAACAGAACATCAGGTTCATGACCATCTGAGGAACCTGAACATGCATTAGGTCTACGGAACCTGATGAGATACATCCCAGAGTCCTGAGGGAACTGTCTGCTGTACTTGCCAAGCTGCTCTACATGATATTTGTGCAGTCATGGCAGTCAGGTGAAGTCCTTTGTGACTGGAAAAAGAGAAATACTGCACTCATTTTTAATAAGGATAGAGAGGAAAGACCCTGGGAACTACCAACCTGTCACGCTCACCTCTGTGCCTGGGAAGATTATGGAACAGATCTGCCTAAAGGACATGCTAAGGCACATGGAGGAGAGGGAGGTGGTTTGAAACAGCAAGCACAGCTTCACCAAGGGGAAGTCCTGCCCGACCAATCTAGGGGCCCTCTATGATGGAGTTACTACATCAGTAGACAAGGTAAAAGCTATGGATGTTGACTATCTGAGCTTCTGTAAGGCCTATCACATTGTCCAACACAACATCCTTTTCTCAAAATTGTGAAGATACAGATTTGTTGCATGGACTTTTTGGTGGATGAGGCATTGATTGTATGGTCGCATCCAGAAGGTAGTGGTCAACAGCTCAATGTCCAGGTGGAGACTGGTGACAAGTGTTGTCACTCAGCGGTCTGTATTGGGACCAGTAGTTTTCAATGTCTTCCTCAGTGATATAAACAGTAAGATCAAGTGCACCCTCAGCAATTCTGCAGATGACACCAGGCTGAATGGTGCAGATGACACACCTGGGGGAAGGAATGCCATCCAGAGTGACTTGGACAAGCTTGGGAAGTGGGCTCTTGTGAACCTCATGAGGTTCATAAGGCCAAGTGCAAGGTCCTGCACCTGGGTTGGGGTAACTTCTGGTATCAGTACAGGCTGAGGGACGAAGTGATTGAGAACACACCTGAGAAGAATGACCTAAGGTACTGGTGGACAAAAAGCTGAACATTAGCTGGCAGTGTGCGCTCACAGTCCAGAAGCCCAACTCTATCCTGGACTACACGGAAAGGAGTGCAGTCATCAGGTCAAGGGAAGCGGTTCTTTCCCCCTGCTCCGCTCTCATGAGACACAAGCTGCTGTGCGCCATTCTGAGGCCCTCAGCATCAGAAGGGTGTGGAGCTGTTGGAGTGTGACTAGAGGAGGGCTACAAATATGATCAGAGGGATGAGACACCTCTCCTAGCAAGAAAGACTGAGAGAGCTGGGCTTGTTCAGCCTGTAGAAGAGAAAGATCCAGGAAGACCTTATTTAGCTGTATATTGAGCTGTATTTATATGGGTGGAGTAATGAGAAATATAGAAAGAAATTTTTTGTAGGGCCTGCTGCAACAGGACAAGGGGGAATGGTTTTAAAAGAGGGCAGATTTAGACTAGATGCTAGGAAGAAATTTTTCATTATGGGGGTGGCAAGACATTGGAAAAAACTGCCCATAGAAGCTGTCAATGCTCCATCATTGGAAGTGTTCAAGGTCAGACTAGACGGGACTCTGAGAAACCTGATCAATTTGAAGATGTCCCTGTTCATTGCAGGGGGGTGGACAGATGACTTTTAAAGGCCCCTTCCAACCTGAGCTATTACATGATTCTTTAATTTCAAAGGTACACTCAGACAAATTTTGGATACAAAAAGACACCTCTGTAAACATACAGTCCTCTGTAAAGACCTACAATATTTCCAGACCAAAAGGTTGGTGGGCTATTTTTTGGTTGGGTGGTTGGTGGTTTGTTTTTGTTTGGGTTTGTTTTTTTAATAGCCTACTTTTTCACTTTAATTCTCACTAAAATTACCCTGACCACAACTTATCAGTTGTATAAACCCATCCTAAGACCCTTGACAGTGTGTAAGAATTTCAGGAAGCCTCCAAGAAAGATAAGTTTTTACAAGCAAATACTGGCACTATACACATAATTGAGTTAGTCATACATATATATATCTATATTTGTACATATAAAGATGTATAAGTGTACATACACTCACTGGATCTCTGCATTTACTTAACAGTAATACTAATCATCACAAATTTTCCTGCAATGTTTTACATCTTTTCAGGCCTCAATATAAAACAGCCTGCCAACGTATGCCTCTTAGGAGTACCACTTCATGAGTTTCAAAGTGCTAAAGTGATGGAAGACAAGATGACTGCTTCAGTAGAGCTTTTTTAACACTATTCAATAGATGTTATAAACACAGCATACAGGTATAACTTTCCAATGAACAGAAGGGGTAGAAATAAAGATCTAAGAGTGCATCTTTCATTAAGAATAAAAAGCAGTTAGCTAGCAGTTCAGTAGGCACTGTAAAATCTGCCTCACTGCAGAGGACCTGCTTCAGGGACTCTTTTCCCATTAAACTGCATTTAAGCCCTTAGCTATTTTTAAGCACCATATTAAATGAAGCCCAGATATGTGTAGCCTTGGCAGATTTTAAATGCTGAAATTTATGACAAATAGTGAGATGAATCATACATGCATGGTTTTACATACATCCAGCAAAGCCAGTGCCTCACAGTCTGTGCACATTCATAGAGTTAGTGTGGTCATGTCCAATGAATCTGGCACAGGTGTACAATATTGCCACAAGCACTCACTAGTTGCTTTTCTAGAAGCTGAACAACCTGAGTTATCAAGCTTCTGAGAACTATTCAGATACCAGAAAAATAAAGAAAAAGCCATGGTCCTTATGTTAGGCTCTACATCCTGTAATACACATTATCTGCAAATAACATCTACAGAAAATATCTGTTGATCCTATCTGTACTACAATGAAAGCCACACCAGAGCTTCAAGCAAAGCCAAAACACTCCCACCATCATTTCTGCATTCACTCAGAAAGTTCACTCCAGCTGAATTTCACTATACCTGTGAGTCAGAGAGGTATTCCTAACTGTCTCGCCTGGACTCTCATTATTTTTACTTCAAATCAGCTTACAAATGCTAATGCGTAAGGCCACAGACACACACAACACAGAAGAAATCTGACATAAATAAAATCAAATGAGGATGCTTACACTTACATTATGGATTACTGCACTGCATGAACTATAGTGCAAGTGTACCTTGAAAGCCACATTTTCGGCTGGAGTTGATTTTTACTTAACTAAAACCTTTTTGAAATGTTAGAATATAAATCCCAAAAAGCCTAAGAGAAATATATTGCCTACACTAAATGATGTGTGAAAGACGATCATACACTTTTCCTTAAAGCCCAGAATTGCTCCCAAATACTTTTATTCCTGAACAGATAGTAATCACATTACTTTTTTAAACAATAACCAGTAAAAGAATGCCCGCATATCTTGCATTTTGCATCTAAAGACAGAGAGCAAAAAAGAAACTTTATTTCAATAAAACCACAACAATGAAATCTAGATGAAACGAAGCGAGAACTTATTAAATCAGAGTGCTCTGCTGAAAGTTAGTGATTCTTCTCAGTATTACCCTGGTTTGCTGGT
Organism: Psilopsiagon aymara; assembly: GCA_024733675.1. Lineage (NCBI taxonomy): Eukaryota > Metazoa > Chordata > Aves > Psittaciformes > Psittacidae > Psilopsiagon > Psilopsiagon aymara. The sequence goes on along the minus strand of JANRGW010045287.1, from coordinate 24,801 downwards.
CATTATTTTTTTAATTTTTGTTTTGTTTTGTTTTAGCTTCTTATTTGCTGCATGTTATGATGTGGCACAATATTGTTTTGAACAAGTCCTGTCTGAAGACATTTTTATAGGCTTACTACCCAAATTCTTAAGACACTCCGTCATGTTTCTCCTCACTTCTGGATATTTTAATTAAACTGCTAAGTTTTATTTGTATTGATCATGCATCTATTGTAAGATTATTTCATATTCATTTTTAGTAAAAAAAAAAAAAAGACAGTAATTCGTCAGAAAGCCGCACCTGCAAGTATGTAGTTCATAATGTAAATATTTAGAAGAATGGCATTACTTCTCAGTAGATGGGCTTTCCCTGATTAAAAGCCTCTAGAGTGGTGCTATCAGCTGAAAGAAATTTTGTCATCATTTCAATTACAATCTTGTGCTTTCAACAATACAGAAAAAATAGTAAACATTTACTTACATTTTGATGTAAAACCTTAAAAGTGATTAATAAATCTACTGCAGAATTTTTATTAATATAATTAATGCAATTTTATATTGACATAATTATTAATATAGCTAATTTTCTCAATCTACAATGGAACAAAAGATATTAAAGCTTATTTCTTAAAAATGAGACCTGACAAGCAATCACTATATAACATGCTTTAATCACTTTTAAGTGCTTTTTGGGAAAAACTAACCAAGGCTTCTTCTCATTTAGGAAAAGAAACTGGAGGATAGGAACATTCTGGAAAAAAGTGATACAGAAGGCTCTGAAAGACATCAATTCGTAGTTTAAGGCAAGGAACCACAAAGTTTCCCAAGGAATTTCATCCCCTCTTCTGAATATCTTAAAGCACCCAGGAAGACACAAAGTCCACTCAAACTTCTCTTTGTGTTTCAATTTCCTTACACAATGGTCCTCACCCATGCTGTCTTCTACAGTACTGCTTCTTGCAACAATCTAACCTTCTTTTTCGTAGAGGAGAAACCAAACCACACTAGTCTCACCTCATTACACACAATGCTGCAAACAAAGCCAGTGTCATGGCCTATAATGTGAAATACCTCAACTGAAATATAATTATTTTATTATATAATTTTAATACTTTCAGGTAGAGGTTAAAGCAGAGTGAATAGTAACTAGTTATTTAATTCATTAAAAGTGAAACAGAAAATTATTTCACTTGCAGTGTACTTTCAAAATGTATTTTGAAACACTAGCACAACCTAAACAGAAGATAATCTACTACATAATTTTGTCTTTCCAAATGTAGAAAACCACAGCTGTGACAAATATATAATATATACACATATTATTCGTATACACACATTTAAGTAACTTTAGCATAGCATTAATGATTAGGTTTCTACAGAGCTCCTTCTGGCTTCCTGAAGTTCTTTGTGCCAAGAGGAAATTATCATTTTTGTTGTTATTCACAGAGAAACAATGACTTATGCTTAAAGTGAATTAGCGAACATTACACAGAGAATTGTAAGATCATGTTTGTTCTTGTTAAGGGCTATTATCCCTTCAATCTGAAAAGTACATCAGTGTATGACATGAGATGCAAGTGATTCACTGTATGCATTAAGATATAAGAGATGTACGGAACTACATCTAATGGAAATCAGCTAAACAATTACTTGCCTTAGCAATTTGCTGAACTGAAGCTTTACAACACGACAATAAAGACCGACTTCTCATCACATCCTCTCCTGGACAACACCATGGGTCTTTTTCAAAGAATAACAACAGTCAGTTTCAAAATGTGCACTTTATTGATCTCAAATAACATGAAAGTCCTCAAATGGAGTACAAGGGAATTCCAACTGGAGAACTGAAAATATGTCAACAAATATTGACAGTTATAGGTAATTCTCCTGAGCAAAGTAGCTCCTTAGAAAGTTTCCTCAAAAACCTTATTTTAGAAAGCTTCTATTTTAAGATATACAATTTGTGTCCATCTAAACGTTTAACATTCATTTGTGATGCTGAGATGTAACAATATGCTCCAAAACTTTGTACTATGATTCAAGGCAAAAATAACATATGCTAACGTCATACTTAAATATATCAAGCCACTAGTACAATCTTGCAATATATTTGTTAAAAACATGTACATATTGGCTATGATGACATTTCATACTTAAATTCTATATGTGTCACAGAATTTGTCAGCACTGGGGGCTTTCCAGTTATTTTATTATTAAAGCAAATGGAAACGGAAACTTAAAAGGGCAGGCTCAAGATAACTTTGGGCACGGTGCTACATATTAACAGGAGATACTAAATATCTTCCAGAATAAGTTATACAAAATGCATTTTCCTATTCAGTACAATCTGCAGTAACACACTTTGATGATAAAATGTCATCCATCTGCAAGCTTCTGAACACTCAAATACCCTCCTGCATACCAAACACCTTCTCTTCAAACTTTTAGCTTCTGTTGACACTTCATTAGAGAACATTTTGAAAATTCCTCTGCTTTGAAATACATGCATTTTGAAACACAGAGTCTCTGGAATACTTTTCATAATTCTCTCTTGGTTTTGGAAATAAAGTTTATCTTGCATCTTCTAAGTCTAGCTTTGTACAACCGAGTAAAACAAAAGCTCCCCCATGACAATTCAGTGAGCACCCTCGAGCTTCCTAGTCTCCTGTCAACTTGCATATTGATGACTAGGCTGCAGTAAGGACTTCAAGACCTCCAAAATCTATTCCTCTGCAAAGCCACGGCATACAATTTTTAGGCTTGTCACGGGTGAGGTGCCATTCACCCAAACTCCCTGCTGTAGACCTAAGAAATCTTACGGGCTCTACTATGAATTTAAGAAGCAAGCACACTTTAGAAGGAAAGCCCTTACCCAAGCAGCCTGGATAACTAAACAAACAATGGTGGGCATTAGCTATCACCAAAGAAAGAAAAAAAGGCGGAGGGGAAGAGGTGTTAGGAACCATCTCTGACTAAGAATCTCTGATGGTACCGTACATTTCAGTTCAATTCTGCTTAGGAATTCATTCCTTGTATGAAAGCAGCCTTGTATGTTACTGCTTATCCCAGAGCCCAGCACTTGTTGGACACGATGGAGTCCCTCAGAGAGACAGGACAGGTCAGGATGCTTAAGCTGCACAACTGAGAGCCTGATTAGACGGATGTGTCAGTGAAGAGCCTCACGGATCCAGAAGTCAGAGTACTGCTGAGAAGTCTAAAAGCTCGCTGCATCCGATCTGACACCATTTTGTAATTCTCTCACAAAACTGCTGCACTTTCTCCATTTCAACAGATAACTTCTGAAACCCTAATTTTAATTCTGAAGCATCATGACTCTCCCCAGAATCATCCAACTTTGAAACCCTTTCACTGAAGAAATACTTTTTTGACTTGTGCCACTTACTTAAGAAATCAGTTTTCCTACTAGCTGGTTATGTAGCATTTTCTGCTTTTGATAATGCTGACATTATATTGAATTGGGTAATTTTAATTAAAATATGTCACACTCATTTAAGAACTTGCAATAATTTATATTATATAACTGCAATGACTTATTTTAAATGCCAACAATATCATCACAAGATATTGCACATAACTCTTCAGATTTATAATAGACATGCTGCATATATTTATCTGCTACATACGTAAAAGTAGTTTTTACAGAAAATCAACAACTGAGAGCATGCTTTAGATGGCTGTGTATTATTTGCTTCCTGTGTATTACTTGTTCAAGTTTCTTCTCTCGGTCATTACAATTCTTGCTGCAGTCTATTTTGTACCTCTGAATGTGACTTCTAAAATTATTTTTAAAACTCATAGATAAAAGTGAATTAAAAATGGATAGCTGTCAAAAGCGTCAGGACTGTCAAAGCCGAAACACCAATTCGAATTTCACAGAGGCAAATGTCAGTACTTTAACTTTCATTTACCTCCTGATTCAGAAGTCACTAGCAGGGTTACTGAGCAGTAAAATTTTCGCCACCAGTTCTTTAAAGTTACCTTGCCGAAGGGAGACTACTGCAGTACTTCAAAAAAGTCTAATGAAAGAGTCTTTTGACTGGCATATGAATAGTTATGTTTTAGGTTCCACCAGAAGCCACAGAATGACAACAGCATGCTGAGGTTGTTCCTTTTTTTTTGTTGGTACATGTCAAATGCAATTTGCTATAATGATTACACCATGACTATGTTTTGTTCTCTACCACTTAAAGATCATCAAGAAGGGATTTCAACAGTAAGTCTAACACACACATGCTTTAACTAGATTACAGAGAGAACATATATTCTTAAAAGCCTCAAAACATACTGCAGTTGCTTTTAATAAAAGAATATATTTGTCAATACGAACTGATATAAGGGTAAGGATAATAATTAAAACATGAATTACCTGAACTGCAGCTACTACACAAAAATTGTTTCACTTATTAATACAGACTTCTCAGCACACAGTGCTATCCAACAAGTTAATAAAACTATCATAGTCTGAACCACAACTGAGTCATTATCCATGTCTTAAGTTCCATCCCTGAAGATAAGAGCAAAAATTTCACTTTCCTTAACATGAAGTCATCAGAGTTTAAAACGCATTTTATTTCATCACATAAAGCCTGAAACTGTCACTGAACATCCCACATGTCTGTAAACTATTATATAAAACCATTTGAAAACTAGTATCTGTTCCTTCTAAACTGCTTTACACCATGGGAGCAATCTGCCTTTTCATACAAGTCATAATCATAAGACAATATTAGCAAAAAACTTCTTTTTAGGAAAGGTATCATTAAATGCCTTTGGATGCAGTTAAACTCCTCATTAAAAAAAACACTAGAATTGCCTAAATTAAGACCCAGGCAAAAAACAAGAAAACAAAAAAACAAACAAAAAAAACCCCCAAAAAACTCTGTACTTTTTAATATAGCATACAAAATGAAAAATACAGAATTATTGTACATAATAAGCGCTACAAACACACTACATTGTGAAAGAATTTTGATCAGTCCATTAAACTGGTTATTGAGGCCTGAACTGTTAAACACATATCCATTACATCTACAGGCTGCTGTAATTAAGCCTTCTGCATTTTACTGTCATAAAATAAATCTTCATGAACAGTGCAACATTTTATAAATTTCTTTCAATGAAATAAAATTAAATATGCATTTACTAATAAAGTCACGATAACAAGGATATTAACTGCAACCTCTATAACCCTGAATTGCTGTTAAAAATAAATTTACTCATCACAGAACGACTAACTGATTAAAAAATAAGAAAAAGGTTAGCTACAAACCAAGTATTTAGAGCTGCCTATTTTTAATGGAATGTCTCAAATCCAAAAAAAAAAAAAAGGAAAGAGAATGAAAACTCCTTAAATACATGCTTGAAACACTTGAAAGCCATACATACTGTTTGAATAAGACTTGCCTGAACAACTGCCTTTGTGCATTTTATGAACAGACTAAGCAGAAATAATCATTTTAAAAACAGAAAGGTTAATCTCATCTTCTGTATAAACTGGTAGTTATTATGAGGCTTTGAATTGCACTCTAGCTCTAGTATTTTTGAACGTAACACGTAAAAAGTGCTTCAAATACTACATTCCCGTAGAGCTGCACTTATGGAACACAGCCAATTATTCATGAACAGAGACTTCAGGTTCTTAACTATTTGCTTAAACCCAGGTATTTCTCCAACCGAAAGCAGATGAAATTCTAGCAGCATTCATCAAGGACAAAAAAACTGGGTATGAGGAAAACCTCAAGACAAATTCTCTTTGCAAATACAAATGCAGTAAATACAACATCTATAGGAAAATGGGGAAAAAAGACCAGAATGTCAGAAAGTGTACATAAGGTAGAAGTGGAGACAAGCCACTTAGGAGAAATACAGAAACATTACCCACAGGAGCACAAATGGAAGTAGGAGCTGGATTTGGAGAGGAACAAAAGCTTCTGTAGGTATGTTAGCACCAAATATCAGCCAAGGTAAGTAGGGGGATGCGTGGTGAATAAGGCACAAGACCAAGAACAATTCACTGAATCAAAGAATCGATGAGATTGGATGGGACCAGTGCAGGTCATCTAGTCCAACATCCCTACTCAACCAGGGTCACCTAAAGCTTGTTACTCAGGATTGTGTCCAGATGGCTCTTAAATATTTCCAGGGAAGGAGACTTCATAACCTCTCTGGGCAACCTATTCCAAAGCTCAGTCAACCTCACAGTGAAATTCTTCTTCACGTTCAAGAGGAACTTCTGTGTTTTTGTTTATGCCTGTTGTCTCTCATCCCATCATCTGGCACCAATGAGAAGAGCCTGGGCATATCCCCTTGACAGACACCTTTCAGATACTTACACACACTGATCAGATCCCCCCTGAATCTTTTCTTCTCCAGGCTGAACCAACCCAGCTCCCTCACTCTTTCCTTACAGGAAAGGTGCTCTGCAAAAAAAGGTATGACAACAGACACAGAAAGGCTGAAATATTATTCAATGCCTTCTTTGCCCTGTTCTTTATTGTTGAGGTCTGCTCTCAGGCCCACTAGGGCTCCTGAGCTTAGTGGTAGTGCCTGTGGGACTGAAGTACTGCCCACAGTAGAGGATGACTGTTTCAGGGAGCAGATGAGCAAACTTGACGTTGCAAAGTCTCAAGGGACAAGATAAGATGCATCCAAAGGGTCACAAAGGAAGCTGGCTAATGTCACTGTGACACAGATCTCTTCTTTGGAAGGTCACAGCAATCAAGTACCTGATACGAAGTCTAGAAAAGGCATATGGCATATCCCTCTTCAAGAACAAGCCATTTAACATAGTCTAAGTCTACGGGAAAACTACAGTGCAAATCTTCCTGGAAGCCACTTGTATTCACATGAGAGGCAGCGCCTGTGTACCTGATGTTGAGATGACTGACTCAATAGATGAGGGAAGAGCAAAGACTGCAATTTACCACAAACATTATGAAGTTTTTGACTGTTTACCACAGTGTCTTCGTTGTTATCCTCTTATTGTTAAAGGGTAGCTACCAAAAAGACAGAGATCAGCTCACCTTCGAGATGCACAGCAGAAGACTCAGAAGCAAAAGACACAAATGACAGCCAGTGAATTCTAATAAAATAGAAGGGAACAATTTTCACAAGGAGGGTGGTCAAACCATAGAACTAGTTGGTCAGAGAGGCTGAGGAATAACCTTGAAGACACAGAAAACTTCTCAAGAAAAGGCCTTGAGCAACCTGACCTAACTTCACCAGGGGATTGGGGCATATGACCTTAAAAAGTGCCTGTCTAACCTCAGTTATTCTATTGTTCTAGAACACACAAGGAAAGTTCATCCTGTATCATATTAGCTTTAGTCTATCAAAAAGTTCCAGCTATACCAGGATAAGAGGTTATCTCTTCTATTTAAACACCAGTAAAGTTGCTTCTACAACTGATCCCTGGGCTCAGAATTAGATTCCCTGAATCTGCTTTAGTCAAAATCAGCCTGGATGCCTTAAATTGTAGGAAGCAATTTAATTTGCTAGCCCTTTTATTTTGACTATCATAAAGAAGGGTTTACACAAGCTATTCTGCAAGCAGATCTAAATCAGCGATGACCACTGGCAGGACAGCAAAACGGGCAGCTCAGGGTAGTGCAGCAATCTGTTCTCAGCACAGCTGCTTGTAATATGCTGACACCCTTCCAAGTAACTATTTAAATTGTTTAACCAACCACATCAGGAAAAAGCGCATCATGACTAGGTCACCAGAACCTGAATTCTACAAAGCAACTGTTCTTTGTCAGGTAACACAGAGACTCAAATTAGCTAGAGTGAGGTAAGGACCAAGGACTGAGGGAGCAGAAAATCAAGAAAATGCGTGAGTTTTGTCAGCACCTCCACTTCCCTTACTGCTCAGAGAATCCGTAGTTGCAGACACTAGTAATGATGTAATGGTCGGTTTTTTTTAATGGTACTTAGATCATGAGAACATCAGTTAACTGTCAGGTCACTGTTACATTAGAATCTACAAATCCCTTGGTGCAAAATCAACTTAGAGGTACAAGTACTGAACAAAGCTTGTAACAAAACAGGGGCTTAAAGAGAAGAAAGATCAGACAAGTTCATGGAAGGAAAGCCCACTGAGAGTTATTAAAAATATATAGACTACATCCAGCTCAGAAAATCCCTAATCAAAAAAACAGAGACTGGGAAAATAATAAAGTGAGGAATCTTTTTTATACATTTGCCCTGTGGGAGACAAGATATAAAGCTAGACAGACCTTTGGAGTAGGCAATACAAACTTTTCTATTCTAAAGCCTCACTTGCTCAAATAAGCTCCACCTATAAGCTGGGGAATACTATGTGGAAAACTACACCCCTCATTCACCCTTGCACTTGAAAGTTTAAATTAGATCTTATAGACTTCAGTTTGTTCTTAAATTTGTCTGTGATTCAATCAACTATTGAGAACTATTAGTGTGCATGAACATTGTGAGATGAAATAAGCTCTCAGACGTTTAGCCTACTTCAGATTCACTTCAGGGCTGTATAATCATATCAACCACTGGAAACTATGCACAAGAGATCCACAATATAAGCTCCATTTACTCTTTCAAGTGTACTCTTATTTTTTCTAGGAGCTTCCTACACTTCCTTTGCCAGTTCAAAACCTTCTTTATTTCCATAGTGTATTCCCACTCGGCTTCATTTGCAGCATTAGTCAACTATTCTTCAAATCAAATAATGTTTGCTATAAAGATCCCAAGCAAAGTTTGAGAGTATTGAAGAAAGATTATTTTTGTCTACATCTGGAATTGGGAATACCCAATGACAGTACTTATTACTCCTGCTGAAAGATACAATGGTCTTAAAGTTTATATGATCAACCTTCACACCTTTGTTGATCAAAGAGTGAATCTTCAGCAAAGACTTCATTTTCTAAATGTCCAAGACAGTGTCTCTACCCTGTATTTCTGATTTTACCATCCCTGCCTTTGCATCCTTTGTTTCCTCCTCTCTCTTCTATTGAGTAAAAATACCAGCGTAATGCTTTTAGGTTTTTGTTTCATCCTACCCATGAAGTGTACTAAAAGGTTTAACCTGGTCTTTAAACTACAGCAGTAATGCCAGTCTCCACCACTCACTTGTCATGTTGCAAAATAAGAGCCCTTGAGCCTTCTTCCTCGATACACTTTATGCTGGAAACTTGTCTTCTGGAGACATTCACTACCCTCTTGAAATCCAAATTTTCTTTTACTCTAACATGTAACAAAAAAGGAAGAGTATGCATCATGTGTATACTAAAACTATTACCTACCACACCAAATAATACAGCTTCATGGTTTTCTTCTATTTTGAACATGTACATTGCATCTTTTCTACATTTACACTTATATTGTAAGTATTTTCCACCAGCGACAATCACACTGTTCATATTTGCACTCTGTCTTAACCTACAGGCCTGTAGTCCATAACTAGATCATTTTTTGTGCTAGAACAGAAAAAAATAATGATACCAAATATTTTTAAAAGGACCTCTTTGTTATTACAGATTCTAGCAAATTCCCTCAATTACCTTATTCTTAGTGTGTCACCTTGCAGTCATCAAAGAAAGCTTTTTTTTGTTTTAAACATAAATACAACTAGAAAATTCCTTTATATCACTTCTCTGTCACAAATAATTTGGAGTTGCGGTGTTGTTTTGTTTTTAAATCACATTCAAATTTAGAGTTAGGGAACTTTAAATAAATAGCACATTAACAGACTGCCTTCCATTACATCACTGCAGACCAACTGTTCAGGTACAAATATGTAATTTATATTTCCAACATGTAACTTAGCCTAATTCTACTGCACTAGCTTCACAGCATGAATAACATAATACCCACACACTGATTCATATGACTATAAAACAAGAGGCTGATAGGGACCACAGTTCAATCAGCTTTTATTCTACTGAGACAATGGGATTCACATAATAGACATTTTCTAAGCATCTGAAAAACTGTTCCACATGAGCTCCTTCACAACAGAAGGATTAAAGTACGATACAAATCCTTAACTGACATAGAGAAGCATGGTAGGATCAAAGAAGCGCTCCAACACAAAAGGTACTTAGTAGAAATCTAAACAGAAGTCCTGAAATGACCATACTTAAGTGCTTAAGAAGTTTCCTAAAAGATGTGCTATTTTGATAAATTATAATGATATGATACATTGTTATTTCACAGTTTATTAATTGAGCTGCCTTCCAGCCCCAGTGCATATACTTCTGTATTTCTGTTAGAATTCTACACTTCGCGGTGCAAATCAAAACAGATTTGGCTGTTCCTGCCCTACTCCAGATTTTATAAAAAGCCCAAAAGTAGTATGAAATCCAAATGACGATTCCATAGTCCTCCTATGGAGTGTCAGATGTTCAAAATTAACACATCATCACATTACAACCTTAAAATAGGTTTGTGTAACCCCCATAGTAAATGGAAGACTGCTGGAATGGCTGATCCTGCATGGAGACACTAAATTTAAAAGAAGGAAGGTTCCTTTCACATTAATCTATTCACATTTGTGTGCTTCTGATAACACAGCCTGGCCTTTTCTGGAGACAAATCACATACAGTGAGTAATGCTGTATATAAATGAATGCAAAACTAACTGCAGCATCTAAAAATATTTCTCTCTGATTTATACTAATTCTTAATTATTTATATTAAAATAAATTAACCTTTCTCAATTTTCTAATGCTCAACAATTGCAAACAACCCAACACAATCCATGCCCATGGCGAATTTTTTCCTGATGTTTCCTACACCTCTCTACTTCTGGGTTAATAAGCCTATATATGCAAAATCAAACATATCTGTAAGGATAATTAATCACATCTTCATATTGCTTTAGCACATACCATGCTAACGACCATCTCACTATCATATGACAAGTTTCTCTTACCAATTACAGTCTGTGATTTCACTTCTTATTCTGCCACAGTCACTAAGAGTACCTTTGCCTTCTTTTTCGAATGTGAAGATAAAAAAGAAAAGGCTGGGCTTGAAGTAAGAGCTATTCAGGTCACACAATCACATTGGCTATGTTCCACTGGCGACACTGACAATGCTTCGTTTTTCAGAGCCTTTACAGTAACTTTTCAGCTCCTCCATTTCAATAAAGAAGATTTCACCTGTTAGATTTTATAGAATGTGAGAAAACACTTTCTGTTGTTTCTGAGATTACTATAAAACCCTTTTAGCCTGTTCACTGATGCTCACAAAGAATTCATACTTTATCTTTCCAATGTGCTGTTGTGAGCTAACTGTGGTGCTATCTGTTTCTCCCTCGTACCCTCAAACTTTGAATAAAACTTCTCAATCCTGAAGTTAGTGAGAAATAGTAACATCACAGCAGTGATCAGCAGTATGAACATTTATTACAGCTCAAATGAAAAATAACAACCTGCATGCCATACTAAAGGGAAATACAACTACTAACATCCCGCGTGTAATTACAGCAAATACAAATTGCTATAATTGGTAAAAAGGGGAAAAAGAGCTGAAAAAAGATAAAAGAACGATGCTTAACAAACATCAGGAACACTTTTCCAACTATTTTTGCTTTCAAATTTTAACAGATAAACATTTAAAGAAATACAAATATCATTCACCACTAGTCAAAACTTTGCTCATCTTTAAAAATGTTTAGTTGTCAAGAACTGAAAATATTATTTCAACTTTCTCTTTGTCAAATATGAGCTGATTCTGGTGGCTAGAGGTCTTTGTTCACTAAATTCTACTTCCTTTATTAGCAACCAGATACTTCATGTAACTTACTGTTTCCAAAACACTGAGTGGGAGTTCTGGTTTCATCATCTTTTACATTTTTCAATACACCTTTTCACAAACTGTTTCTAAAATAAAAAATCAAGTTGCAATTATATTAAATTTGTCCAGAAAAATACATGTTAAAGAATAAAATAGAAAATGAAAATTGCTTGTGAAGCACCTAGCAAATTATCATTCCCCTAAAAACATGAGTGTATGCATGCATGCGCATGTACACAATATTTTGCGCAAGATGAAAAAAAAAGCTATTGTAAAGTGTTAATTCTTACATTTACAATGAAATTTGGGTGTAGTACCAACCCCTTCAGTCTCATCCTTTTTCATACTCAGAGTATCAGATAAGCTGTTGCGGAAGACCAACCTTTATCTGGCAGCATAATAAATTTAAACTTCTAGATATTGAAGAAAAATACCTAAGATTTTGCAACATTCTCCATTATCTGTGCTTAAAAGTGAGTATTAACGAAACCACTATATATTCCATTTTCTTTCCTGCACAAAACACTTTTATGAAGTTCATGTAATTCTACCTCTTCTGCGCTTTGACTAAGCATTCACTGAAGTACTACTCATCGTCTCTACTTAAAGTAATTCAAAAGGAGTAGTACAGTAAAGTAACAGTCCACAGAAATCGCCATGCATCTTAGGGCACAACCCAGAGTTAGAGAACAGTAGACATTAAGTATTAAATCACGGAAATTATTTTGATTCACCATTAAGTGTTTTCTTTACTGAGTTGTAAGTCTAAATTTGGTTGGATTCATTAAAAGAGTCACAACAATTATGGTAGCAGCTTCTATGAATTTAACCTAGGTTACATAGTTCATTAAAATCTCCATTTCAGAAAAAAAGTTAGAGTCCTTAGTTGAGTAAAATTCCATTCCAATTATTTGGTATCATTTATATTTGCCTACCATCACAGGGCAAGTTTAAGCAATCACAATTTTAGTGATAAAAAGCACAAACAAACAGTTTCGGCTTTACATTAGAGATATTTATCCTCAATTATCTTGTCTGCAAAGTGCTATTGACAAATTATAGTGAAGCTTAAGATGCCTGCTTTCTAAGCAGGCTGAAAGTAGAAGACTAGAAGTACAATTCTGATACCTATTTCTCAATACTGTAAATGTGAACTTTATCAAGAATAAGCAAATAAGCAGAGGGCTTCTAACAAGCTTCTGTATTTTCCCCAAAGCACAGCATTTTCAAACTGATGTACCTCCTCCTGCTTCTACACTGTTAAACTACAGGTACAATTGCAGGGCATTATGATACAGACTTTGCAACACTACATTATGTTTACTAACTCTACCAAGACACATTACACCTAGTTTCATATTGAACATCTCTTTTCCCCACAAAAAGATAGAGCAGAGTGTGATGCATTATTTAACCAATCTGGATTTTCCTTAATCACAAGTAACAGATTGACTTACTTAATTAGGAAGGTTTATACCCTTTTTTGAATAATTTTTTAATACAATAAATCAGCCATTAAAAAAAAAAAAATCTTAATGCCTGCAGAAAATTGTATTTGCTTAATTCTCATTTGAAAGTAGTAAATTTTAAATTTTTGCCTTTCGACTTAGTTATTATATTAAATCGCCACATACTTGATTGGGAGGCGAACAAATCTACAAACCAGTCCTTTTAACTGTTAAAACAGCTTAGTAAATCAGAGAGAATGATGATGTAGAGATAACTGCCTGACCGACCAGGCAAATAACTGATACATAAGCGCTGAAAATATTTGACTTTTCACAGAATGTAATGAAAAGCAGAATAAGGCTTATTATTTTTAAGTTTTGTATGCGGAAATAAAACCTAGCAGGCCAATATTCAAAAGACAGAATCACAAGCAACTTCTGACAATGAATGTCAATGATTACTAAAAATGAAAATATCAGTCATATGGAGGTGTGCTCTATTTTGATGAAATGATATTCAAATGTAGTTCTTGGAAAACATTTTCCTCCTACACACATTCTTAAAGCTGACTTTTTCTTTATGGAAATGATTACTACTATTACACCACTTCCATACTTCTACGTTGCCACCCTGGTGATTGATTCAATCAGACACTTAAAATCAATGTGCTACACTGCAGATAGTTTATGTCCCAATATCTCACTTTTGCAGTAGTGCAGATTAGTCTGGAGTTATTTCATATCTGGAAAATACGCAAAAATATCTCTACTCATACTGTATTTCGTGCATATCTGAAGACTGAAAATAAATTAGTAACACCTTTCATGCAAAACAAATTTTCAATTCTTTAACAATACAACTTACTTTTCATAACCTTCAATTATTTCAAAAAATAACTATGCCATTATATTTTGCTAAAGCTGACTTCTCATGGCTAAAATCCTTTAAAGATACTATGTTAGCCTACTTAAATCTCTATCACGAAAGTACCAAGAAGTAAAATCAATGTTACCTCAACTTTTACCCAGAAGTTACTTCAATTTTAGCAGGCATCACTGTTTTGCAGACAAAGGGACTGTAAGGACCATGCACACAGCAGGGGAAACTGCCAGACCTCTCTTTCAATAGATGTCTCATCTAAAGTAGTCAGATTTGCTAGCTCTACACAACCAAACACAATTCCACACTTGGTCTGTACTTGATGATTCTCTTACCTAATATACTAAAAATATATCATTAGTGCCAGCCTTTACAATCTATAGAGCTGTGCAGTGAAGATTCCCCGTGAAATATTGCCTACATTCACTCTTTTAGAGACCTGTAATCTGATAAATACAATACAGGAATACTGGGAATGCTTACTATAATGATAAGCATTTGTTTCTCTCTCTGAGAAAAACCCACACAATTAAACAGAGAAATGATGGATCTATGACTTTGCAAATGCACTTCCCCTAAGCTAAGTGCTTATTGATGTGTCCATGTAAATTCCTGACAGTAACGCTGTGTCTGACAGAATTAAGACAATCTGCATATACGTAAGAAAACAATTCTTTCAGCAAAGAAAATTTGACAGTTATGTTAGGGTTGTTTGGTTTGTTTTGTTTTTTTTTTTTTTTTCTTGTATGTGTTTATTTAGGCATTCTGTATGGATTTCAGTTATAATTGTTCACCCAAGGCAGAACCTTACTTCTGTCAACAGCTGCTTCAGGGAATGATGAAAACTCTGCAACAGGTAAACCACACTCTCCGCAAGAATAAATAAACAAACCAAAAAACGTCTCCAAATGTTTCACTGAATCTCTAAACAAAGCAATTCTCTTAGTATTATTTTTAAAAGGTAATCTTGTACTCAAAATAATTCCACATATTCTTGGCATCAGTAGATATAGCAGCCATGTGCATAAGACTGCTGGAAGCAAGATTCCTACCCAGTGTTCAATCCTATTTAGGAGCAAAAGTTAGAACAACCAACCCAACATGACCCAGCAAACTCTAGAACAAATATGCCAATGCAACCCAGTCACTGAGGTCAGACATGCCAGAGTATATTAACACTCAGCTCAGATAAACATTTCCTCAACCACATATAACGACTGACTCTAGAAATTGACTACCAATCCGAAAATGCTTCGTAGCACTACCTAAATCTCTCCACAGTTTGGTGAAAGTTTGGCAACTTTGAAATTAGCTACTGGAATAATTTAATTCCTTAAAATGCATAACCTCAAACGCCCAGAAATAAGAATTGTGTATAGTATCAGGGCATTTCATTGTTCCTTTGAGATTTTCTGTCCTGCCATCTTCCTGGCAAAGAAACACTCTACCTTGTGAACTACTTGCTCTCTAAATGTGACTGTATAATAATCCCATTTTCAGTAAAACACAGACACTTTAAAAATAATCTCAGAACATATTTTGCTTTTAGAGTAAGGAAAAAGCCTACAACTGAGCAGGCAAATTCATCTCAACCTTAACCACAATTGTACTATCATTTCATTATTATTCCATGCTTATTTGTACGGATTTGTAAGGGTAATGTCACTTTCCTTTCTCTTAGTCAAGTCGGCTTCCTGATCTAACAACCTAAAGCAAACTCTCTTTGGCATCAACCCAGTAACTGCATGCTTATATTACATACCTTACACTTGGTTAGCAACAGTGCAACAGAAGTTCTAAACCAAGTCTATTACTGCCAATAAAAAAATATGAAAGTGAGCTTACTATCCACACAAGGTAAGAAGGTAGAAACTATAAAATACCCCTGTTTAAAAGACTAAACTACCTTTCTTTAAAAGACTAAACTCCACCTCATACATGTAATGAATTTTGAAAGGTGATAATATGAAGACAGAAACACCAGGAAATAAGAGAATGAAAAAGATAACAAATCAGCAAAATAGCTGAGACTGCAATAATATTTTCTTCTACAAACTATGTTTTCAGGAAAGTCAATGATTTTTCCATTGACCCATCAGACTTCACCAGCTGACATTTTGTTGACCTACTTTGAAAGTACTACTTCCTTTTTCTGTGAAGGGGATGAGGGGGGGTGAGGAAAAAAAAAAAACAAACCAGATTTAGACTCACATACACATTTAGCATGTTTACAGTGTGCTAGAGCTTGTGCTAGTACAATATGCAAGCTCACTTCACCCTGATTTTGAGAAGTAGAACAAAAAAAGAACATTGTTTTGCCTGTCTTTCGATATTTCATCCAACTGCCAAAACTGCAGGACCATTGACTGAGTTGAAAGGGACTTCTGGAGATCATCATGTCCAACATCCCTGATCAAGAAGGGTCACCTACAAAAGGTTGTTCAAGACCACGTTCAGAACCAGGGATTCTGAAGACCAGATTCTTGTCATACGGTAGCTGGCTCCTGCATGGCAGGATGGGCAAATGGACATCTAGACAAATCCCTTAAAACACATACCATCTGACAAACCTGAAACAGACAAAAGTCTATTTATTCTATCCACCAGAAAGAGAAATGTCTCTTCAACTGCAAAACATAGCTTTCACTCATTTTTCTTTCTTCTTGTTTTTAAACAAATATATTTTTTCCTGGGCAAATAAATTTGGGGGAGAGTTATGGGGGACTGTTAAAAGGAAAGAATAGAGAATTTTTGTGATTGTCATTGGTTACATTATCTATAATCACCTCCTCTCTAGGAGTAGAAAAGCATACGAATGTTGTGCCTTCAGACACTGAAGCATACCAAACTAAATTTAGGTTTCCAGTAAGAAAGGTATTACAAAGATAAACTTATAGGCCAGAGTCATCTCACCAGGAACAAAAGAAAAACCATGCCTAGAGACATTACATATGTATTGCAGGAAATTCAAGAGATCAGAAAATCTGTAAATACACTAAGTTACATTCCATATTCTAATTTAGGACACATCTTGTATAGAATGTGGAAATAATCTACTTGGGTTTTAACTCATTTTAAAACGGGGAAGTGTGAGGAGCTCAGAACAGACAATATTATCAGCCTTTTCCACTATGTGAACCTTTGACACTTCCAAGACTTCTTTATTCACAGAGGATTATTTTTCCTATATGAACAATAAGCAAGGACAACAATAGTTACTTCCTACGCTGCATGTACTATTATTTTTGTGCTCCCAGTGTTACTTTCTTCCTTTTTCGCACTTCCGAGATTGAAGAAAGTAAAGTTTTTCATGGTCACAGTGGGTGACCTCCTATTTTGCTGAAGAAATGATATCCAGAAAGGTAGGTAGCACTTCCAAGCATTAGGCATGAAGACTTTTGATCACCTGCAGTACCTGTAAAGCTGGCCAGGCATAACATCCTTATGAACAACTAAAATATCACAATTCAGTCACTCTATTTCTGCCTCCAATAGCAACCCTTGGAGAAGCAGTGAGAAATCTTTCACTTCACTGGGTCTAGCCCCATAACTGACAGCTGAATATATATGGGTTAAAACTCTCTATTAAGTCCCTCCACTGATTAACATACGAGCTGTATATTGCCTTGCTCATTGTCAAACTCATGGCAATTAATACATGAATCCAGCATCAAACTTCAGGAATTTCAACAAAAGATCAGTGGCTGCCACCTGCTTTTCAAGCAGAATTATAATAGCAAAGTGCTTTAGGTCTCCCAACGATCACACTTCTCTTCTGTACTGGGAGCAGTCAAATCTGTATAAACTTTTTTTTCCTTTTGACATTTTTTTTAAATTTTGTGTAAAATGAAGACCAAACTGGAAAGCAAAGTTTATACTCAAAAAAAAATAAGATCAAAAATATGACCTATTCTGACTTTATGACTTACAACTTGACAAAGAGTTGCTCTAATCTTTTGTGTGAGCTGTTATATATCAAAATTTATTGGAAATTACTGGCTAAGCCCATACAACTTACACTTAGTAAATTTTACTTCTGAATCACACTTTCCTCTCTCAGTTTTTCTTTGCCATATTTATGACAGCTATGCCCAAAGTTGTGTTGTACCTTTACACATTTTAATCGCATTACAGCAACTTCATATTGTTAGGACAGTCTATGAAGTTTTGGCATTGTCTACACAAATAGCCACACAGTCATCTGCTATATTTGTTCACAATTGTTACACATGCATGAGTTTGTTACCATCACAAATTATGTGCTTTTAATTGCAAATTGCCTGTCACTTCTAAGTAGAAGAAAAAACAATTAAGAAAAACCCCAAAAAACAATTGGTTCAAAATAAAGACCCCAAAACCAAAACACACCCCAAACTGGCTCAAAACAAACAAAAAATGAAACCAACCAAACAAAAACAAACCAAAAAAAAAAAAAAGGCAGGCAGATCCATGCGAAACAATGTAAAAACAGCGACTTGTACTATGTTCTGAACATGGTAAAAAAAAATCCCTTAAAACCTTCAGTGCTTGATGCCTTGTAACACTGACATTATGCCTGGGATTCAACTTATACCACCTATGCATCAAAAGCATTTTGGACTTCATAGTATCTACACGCCACAGGACACAACAGTGCACCTACAACTCCTGCGTTAAGAGTGAGAATACAAAAGCAGAGCCCCAGCCAGACGCTCCAGGGCACAGGACACCAGGGAACTCAAGCCCACATCCTGCCTCGCTTGCAAGAACAGCCTTCTAGGAACTGTCTAAAGAGAAAGGTTGGCGCCTGCTCCAAGATACAAAAACTCAGAAACAACTGTGTCCTTCTGGTAATGCGTGCTTCTGTTTGATGATTAATACCTAGTGCCTTGTGTCTGGATGTCTGAATTCAGAATTGCACTACCAGCTCAGAGGGTACACAGAGAGAAGCTACAATTTAAGCTTTCCTATGTTTGAATCCAGGTATGCTAGCATTCTACAGCTCTTGCAGAAAGGTGGTAGAAAATGTACAAAAAGTACCAGCTTTTCAATTAAATTAGCTACCCTTCAATGATCTTTCCTAACAGGATCACAATTTTTCCCATTTTTATTGCTACACCAAGGCTTCTACTATGATAAAAATGGGGAAATCTGTACTGTAAGATGAATTTATCATGAAAATTTTTCATCTGACTCAGCTAATATCCACCTAGCACCTCACACATTCATATACGCTACAAAAAGTGACTTGAGAGTTGTTTTAATTTTTCCTTCCATTTAGCAGACCTGTGAATTCACTGAAATTTTAGCTATATTTGAGATTAAGGTCCTTGAGAATGGCTTGATCATCTTGGAAAAGAGTCTTAGAGAGATCTACAGCATACAGTCAAAATTCCACAAATAAAATGTTCAAAGCTATGAACGCTTTCAAGATTTTTAAGTGGTTATCATTCATCTACTTTCTACAAAACCTATTTTTATTCTGGCTCTGCTGGGAGATGTATCACCTGCTGATCCCTTGCAAGAAAACAGTGAGCCATGAGAGATACTTTTAAAAGAACTTTCCCCAGTAAAAACAAGGGTAAAAATGTGACTTAATAAAAGAAGAGGAAAACCACACTTAGCTTGCGCTCTTGCTAAGTGCAAACCTTTGGCAAAAATGTCATAGAAATTTATCTGAAACAGTCAATAAAGCAGATGTGAACCTCACCAAAAAGAAGAAAAATTACAAAATACGTAAACACCTAGATTATCAAAATTTTCAAGAACAACATTCACATGAATGCTTAGATGTTTAAACAGCTTTATTTTATGCTTTCTATACCACAGGTGAACTAGTGATTCAGGCTGAGGGATTTTCCGAACAAGTAATTTTCAATGTCCAAAACCAACCATGAGTTTAGCCACTAATTTCACTGAACACTAACACATTTCTTTCCTGCATGCTCAGACATAAAAACGGGAAACACCAACAACAAAACCCCAACCATTTAAATCATAATCACACTATGTACTAATAAAAGAACTTCATAAGAACAAGCTAAATACTTCAATAGTTTGTTTTAAAGAAAAACACTTGGGTGTCTGAAACAGTGGAAGATGCACCAAAATCATTTTCATTTAGCTTGCTTGGCATTAAAAAGCAAGTATGTTCTGCTTCTATATAATTTACTAGATCAGAATGTTGGTTTTCATTGTATATTCCCAGTTTTGGTTTTCTGCTTTACCAAGTATTAGAAAAGAAGTCACCAGAAATTTACTTTGGTTTTATTCTTTTTTTTATGACAAAGTCTTTGGGGGACAGAGAGCAGATGTACTGAAAAGAGAACAGCTTAATTTACCGTGTCACTTGAAAGAATTCAAAATCAAAGGTGACATCCAAAGAAGTAATGAGCCAAGTCATCAAAATTTGCTAGCATTCTATATGCTGCAAAACTAGGTATTATACAAAGGAGCCAGACATTTTCTTGCTCCATACCGCGGAATCATATAGCTAGCAGGCTGGTAAGATAAAGATCACTAAAATGAGGAGCATGCAGTAGCTACTGCCCTTTTCACATTAGAAAATACTGGGATAAGCAAGAGTCAATGAGAAATCTGCTGCTACCTGTAATATATTGTCTCTTTTTATTAAAAAAAAAAAAAAAAAAGCATTTTCCTATTTTAAACAAACAAAAAAAACTTAGAATTTAATTTCATAAATTGTCTTCCACAGAAACATAGGCTAATACTTCTGTGGACATCACAACTTCACCCAAAATAGTGTTTTGCCCCTCTAAAGGCTTCAGATATACTGAATAAGATGGAATTTGCAAAAATACTCTGCTTCAACCTACAAATTACTGCTAGAAAGATTTCTGGCATTGTTCCACCCTGGAAAAAATTTAAGCAAAAAAAAGCTTAGAAATAAATTTCACCATTCACTTACACTGACTTTAATAAATCATGAAGGGAAAGGTTTCCTGCTGTTCAGTGTTTCTTGGGGTGTCTCCCAGCCACTGTAGCTCCAGCTATTCCACAAATAATCCTTGATGAAATTTCTTCATTTCTGGGGGGGGCGTGTGTGACGCAGTTCAGCCATGTTCATGAACAGCATAAACTCTGCCAGCAAAATTGCTTCTTTGACAGCACAGGTGCATATACTTCATGTTGGTGTTGAAGTAGCTTTATTAATTAGGGATATGACTTTTTCAGCTCCTTTTTGACCTATCTTTCCTGGGAAAAATTAATAGCATAGATGTGGTGTCAATTAGGTTTACGCCTTTTATTAACTACTTTGGTGCTCCACACTGACTTCTGAATTACTACAGTATTATTCAGACTGGTAACAGCTGCAGATACCATAATCTTTTATTCCTGCTCATCGATGAGCAGGAATACAGGATGAGAAAGTTGGGGCTGTTCAGCTTGGAGAAGAGAAGGCTGTGTGGAGACCTCATAGCAGCCTTCCAGTATCTGAAGGGGGCCTATAGGGATGCTGGGGAGGGACTCTTCATTAGGGACTGCAGTGACAGGACAGGGGGTCAAAACTTAAACAGGGGACATTTAGATTTAATATAAGGAGGAAGTTTTTTACTGTAAGGTGGTGAGGCACTGGAATGCGTTGCCCATGGAAGCTGTGAATGCTCCACCTGTGGCGGTGTTCAAGGCCATGTTGAATGTAGCCTTGGGTGGCATGGTTTAGTGGGAGGTGCTGCTGCCTACGGCAGGGGGGTTGGAACTAGACGGTCTTAAGGTCCTTTCCAACCCTAACTATTCTATTACTCTATAGTTCTATGTTTTCAGCTACCACTGCTCAGCCATGGAACTCCAGGCTACAAGTTGTTTTATGGAACTAAAGCTTCAAGAAAAATGCTACTGATCATGAAACTCAAGACAAAAAAATATGGCAATTCTTTTTTTCATTGCAATGGCAGGAACAGTAGATCAGCACTAACCTCTGCTGACAGTTCATCCCTAATACCATATGAAGTACTCTAACTCAGAAGCTCCTGAACTGTATTAAATCAGACACCAAAAAACCCCAAACCCATAAAAAACCAAACTAAAAGAAAAAAACCCCTTCCCATTATTAAGCTTTAATCTGTGCCCAAAGATTAGTTTTACACAAGCCTAGAAAAGCCTTTTCCTATATTTACCTAAGAACAGGGTTTACCACATGCAGAGATGGTATCTCATTCTTTAATCCGAGCCATCTTACTGCTATAGGCAAAATATAATTTTACTAGACAGTGGTTTAAGGTTCGGGATGCCGTGCGGCTTGTACCATGGGGAATGCTGCAGCTAGGTTTGCTGCTTCTTTACAGCAGAAACAGAAACATTTAAAATAGCAGCAGCATTGCTAGGAAAAAGACAGCAGTGACAATGCATAGCAAAAAACTATTTTCTGACCCCCAAACCCTTCTCCCTCAATGGCAGCAGCAAGTTTGATTCTCCAGGTCTCTGGCACATGTTAAGTAGAAAAGTGGTAACAGCTATTTCACTATCCAGAGCAACTTAATGACCTGAGTGCTTGATTGCCACTCCTGTGGCAAAAGACAATCCTGATTTTGCCAAAATGGTGGGGAGGGGAGAGGGAGGAGATAGATAAACTTGGAATGACAGTAAATTTTAAGTACTAGTCTTCTTTTTATTTAACAACACTAATACCATAATGTGCTTTTTCAAATAATTACGTTTCATTTCACATGATGAATTCCTACACTATTTCAAAGGTAGCCAGAATGTTTCAGATATTTTACAGTACAAATCTCACATAAAACAACCACTTCAAGTCAGTTACCTCTCTCAAGTATTTACTAATTACAAGCATTTTCCTTTTGATTAAGTTGCTGGTTTGTTTTCATTAACAGTGAGACTCTTCCACATGATCAAAACCAAATAACATTACACTGAACAGAAATCCTGTAACTAATGACCTGGTAGGGCGACCATGTCTATTTCCAGACACTTCCTCTGCCTCTGTAAGCCAGTGACAGATTGCAGTTATTAACAGGTCAGTGAATAAATTAATTCCAGGGCACTGGAAATTATGTTCATGAAATGAAAAGTGGCCTTGCTGACATTGCATCACTATTTCTAGACAGTGTGCTTGAACACCAAATAAATCTCACAGCTTGGGTGAGTGCCAAAAACTAGTGACCTAGTTTCATTAGGGTAGGAAAAGACTAGCAATTGGTCCTATGAGAGCAGATTACCAAAATAACTTCACACAAAAACATTCTATAGAGAATTTTCTTTACATCAGGCATTTCCCAATCTAACAGGTTACTGAAAAACCTCCCTCCTCCCAAAATGCCAGTCTGACATCCAGTAAAGCCTAAAGTTACATGCACTTAGGTTACTCAAGCTGACATTCTAATAGAACATTCCAATTAAACAGAACAAATATTATCTTCTTTCCATCTCCTTATCTCTGTCCATCTCATTCATAATAATTTAATACTGTTTTAAATCAAAACAGCTTTTAAATTTTCAGTGGAAAAATTTAACACTTCAGGCTTAAACAGGAACTTTTACTAATAAAAGTACGTCTATTTTTAAATATTCAGCACACAGTAATCTGCTCAGTAATCTTCCTTGATTAAAAATTCCTTAGCTTCTCTTTAAAAAAACACACTGAGTACAGAGGAGCTCAACAGCTGTCAACATAATTTTTAGGAACTTATCAAGCATTGTTGCATCGATATTAGCCCCATTTATACAGTCCAGATGGTACTTCAGAGCCCCACTCCCAATTTTTCACCTCCAGTAACATCTATATTGAGATGGAGACATACTGAACAGGGGAATCTTAGTAACAATATGCAGTAGAAGATACTTCCCTGTCTTCATCTTTCAAAACCCAGTTGTTTCCTGTGCATTGCTTTTCATCCACTAACCAAGCAAACTGCAGAAAGTAAACTTAAATACTATAAGAAAACTATTCTTGAACTGCTAAAAATCCCACAACATTCTTTTATAATCCAGACTTGAACACAAGTAATGCATTTTTTTCAGCCAACAATTCCTTGCTTACAAAAGTCCTCACTAACACATGCCAATGACTAAACTGCAGCTCCTCTGTGTGCTATGCACAGTAAGGGTCACTTGCGCAACGATTTAAAGAAAAGGTCTAGAATCTGAAAGACAGAAAGAGACTGTTCATTTAATCTCAAAAGCTTGAGTTTTCTTTTTCCCTCCAGATTCCCTCTGGATTCATTACTACCGAAACAAACCAGAAAGGATGATCACAGTTTCTGTAGTATTTACTGTGGCAAACATTGATGTCAATGCCAGTTTTGACCAAATAACGACATAAAGATTGTAACTAAGTTTTGGAAGGATATACCCATCATTTACATTTCAAAAATCCCGTGGGAGTATCTGGGAAAAGACAGACACAACAGAAAACTAGATACATGAATGTTTCTAAGACTGATTATTTTCTTCTTAATAAAAAACTAAAGAAAATGAGCAGTGAAGTTTTACAATCTTATTTCCTCTTTCTCAATTACTCAAGCATTTTTAAGTTTTCAGATTTCTAACTCCAACCTGTCTTGCCTCCCTGTCAGTAAGTTCCTGATCAGTGTTAGGTGAGGATCAGGTTCGAGACCATCTTAAGAACCTGAATGTACACAAGTCCAAGGGACCTGATGAAATCAATCCGCGGGTCCTGAAGGAGCTGCAAATGAAGCTGCTAAGCCACTGTCCATCATATTTGAAAAATCATGGCAGTCAGGTGAA
>JANRGW010045282.1:3706-19986 GCA_024733675.1 Psilopsiagon aymara | reverse complement strand
AGAACTGCACACAATACTCCAAGTGAGGTCTCACGAGAGCAGAGTAGAGGGGCAGGATCACCTCCCTTGACCTGCTGTTCACACTCCTTTTGATGCAGCCCAGGATACAGTTGGCTTTCTGGGCTGCAAGCACACACTGCAGGCTCATGTTCAGTTTCTCATCAACCAACACCCCCAAGTCCTTCTCCGCAGGGCTGCTCTGAATCTCTTCTCTCAAAGAGGTTAGAAGCAGATTAATATTAAAAGTCTGTACCAGTTAGTACTGTACAGTCTCTCTTTCAAATTTGAACTATGCAGGCTAACTCGTGAGGTTTAATGAATTTAAATCCATTATTTCCAATGTAATAATCTTATAATACCTCTGAATTTAGCACGAAGGTCCTTTCTCATGTCAGTTGTTAAAATTTAACTAGGGAGACAATAATAATCTTAAGACACATTGCACAGGGAGGAGGATTCAATGGCGTGACTTGCAAGAGGAACTCAAAGTTTACAGAGTAAGAATGGTGTTTGCAGATTGTAAAAGAGAATAACATCCCCTGGGGCATTCTTTGAAAAAAGAGGTGAATTGTGCTCTGTGCTGCACAGGTGGATTGGCTCTCCATACAGTAGGATCAGAGTCAAAGCCTGTTTGCCACAAAGGGATTTTCTGATCTTTGGTAAATTTCTTTTTTGAGCCGTTTTTGTGAGCTCAGTAAAAAGTTTCACCACCATAGGTTATATCAGACTTCACCCTTTTAATGTCCATTTACACAGTGCAGTGTTCCTGAAGCTGCGGGGGGAGCCTCCAACTAGTTGCCTGGAAAAAACAGCTTCTCTGTAATCAACCCAGATAACCAAGAGCCAGTGAAAGCGCCTGGATTAGCCCTGGGTATGTGCCCATGGGCACATGCTGCCTTTACTCTGCTATCATCTCAATTGCTGTATTTTTACTACCAGGTGAATGGCAGCATAACCACAGATGCTCTGTAATGTGAGGCTCCCTGTTCCTTCCTTGCCCAGAGAAAGAGAAGGAGGAAGTATCACAGTTGGCATTTGAGGGTGGTAGGCATAGCAATGTCAGAGGCACGATACTACTGGGGATGGCAGCATGGCTGTGACCTTTTTGTCAACGCTGACACGCAGAGAAGCTGGCAGCTGCTAGGGCGGCATTAGCCCCTGCAGCAGAGATGCAGCTACAGCAGAAGGAAGAGCAAACCTGGCACCCCCAGGCCTCACTAGACACAATTCCAGTTAAGCATTCATGCACGCAAGAATGGCAGTGCACAGGCTTAACAAGTGTGCTAGTTTATGCTATGTGATGTCTGTGGTGTTTACATCAGTCGTGATTATACCCCCTTCATTAACTTGCATCAGCTCCATTCGTTTCCCACATTGTCCAAATCTGAAACCTTTTATCTTCTCCAGTTTCTCATTTTTTCAGAATTATTTATCTACTCTACTCCATTAAGAACCCCTTTCTAGCCCATCTAAATGTATCCTCATGTAAGTGAAAGCAGTATAATAACAAGGAATTGTATAGGAGCCTGACATTTCTTTTCATGCTAGTACTTACTGTTCAAAAAGTTCTAGAAGAATATTGATGATGTCTGTCTTTTCGCAGGTGAAGGGGACTGATCATTAGGAAGGACTCTCCATCTTCGGCAGCGTGCTGCACCAAGCAGGCTGTTCCATTACCCTTTTGCAAAATATACTGAAATCCTTTGGATGACACCCACATCAGTCTCCTCATTCCCAGCTTCACCACCATTGTGTTAAAGAACTGCCAAGGGAGGATCAGAGAAGAAAACTGTGCAAAATTGTGACACTTTCTGATCCTTAAGGAGTTAGCAGGTTGGGGGGGATAACAGTCACTCTTTTCAATGATTATTTAATGCTGGCAATAAACAACTTCTGTAGCTATCATATGTCTGTAAAAGCCTCTGATCACTTCAAACATCTCTGCTAGGAACATGATTCCATAAGTAATGTGCATCAGCCACCCGTAGGCTCCAGCTTGGAGTGGTCCCACAGACACAGCTGCCAGAAAGACAAGCAAGCTGCATGACCACTAAAACCACAATGGTTAAAGATAGAGCCAATGCTTACCCTCTCAACACTGAGGCTACCATGCGTTTTTTCCAGCATTTTCCTCCTCTAGAACAAGCCAGGATTAAACCAGTTGGCAATTTTACAGTAACCACAGATTCTAGTGAGGGTCTTTGATGCAAATCACATCCCAGATGGGTTTGGCTCAGCTGCAACCCTGACTTCAAATCTTAGACTGTATCTATCAAACCTGAACTGCTTCTTCGGTCTAGCTCTAATAAGGGCATTTCCACATGAGTACATAAAATATTAACATATCACTGGAAGCCTCTTAGTTAAAAATTCATTCAGGAACATCCACAAGGAAACAGGAATCTGTAAGAATAAAATAGAAATACGTCGCTCCCCTTCCTAGAAGAAGGTAGAGCAAATGTCTTTAGTTTTGTTTTCACTTTTAATTCCACATATTACTTTGTGCTGGAAGAAGACTTCACACCATGGTAGCTGGGAAGTCTGAAAATGTTAAGAGAAGCGTGCTTTCTACCTCAATGAGTTGACCACATAATATAAAATGGGACATAAATGAATTAAAGTGGTGTGGTACATGCCCCAGAATGAGTGAGCAGATGACAGCAGCACTCTGATAATGATGAATGTTCTGGAGGGACAGCAGTCTCCTCCTCCCACCCTCATTCCTCATGTAGATCCTACTCATTAACCTCTGTGCGAACCTTTGGTCACCAAGAGATCTGAGAGAGAAGCTGGAAAGGTCATACAGATGCAGAATCCAATCAGTAAAACACTATAACTTTTCTCCAAAATGAGGTTGCCAATGCAAGCTCATTTGCATTTTTTTTGCAGCTGAAGTTTCGTGATTGACTTGTGGCAATGACGGTTACAGCATGTTTCTTCTGCTGTAGTCCAGATTTGCTGATTACACCATTCCAGCCCATGGCAGTGTATGCAGGGGCTGTTGCAGCTCCTTTATACCTGAACAGAATATAGGTAGAATAGAATATAGATAGAATATATCCTTCTAGATAAATCTGTGCAGAGGTGATCTATTTGCTTCTCAGAGGAGCTTGGCTGAAAGCTCAGACCCAGAAGGACCTCCCCTTCCTCTCCTAGCTCTTGTTCGGTGTTGTGTTACTCCTCCATGTTCAGCTTATCTGTTTACTTTTAATCAGGATAATTTAGATATGCTTTCTTCCTGAATTACATAATTTTATTGTAAGTCAATGGGCTGAGTTGGGAACACTGTGCTCAGTTCTGCTAAGTGCAGGGAGCCCATTAAACTCACAGGGACAAAGCAAAGCACACAGGGGAGAAACACCGGCTGTCTTTACCCTTGACAGGAAAGACTTTTCCTGTAAATGGGAGTGTACTTGACTAACCAGTACATGAGAGCTGGAAATCAGTGACTACCACTGCCTGGGGAGCAAAGCAGGAATGTCACCGCAGAGTCAGGCTTACACACTGCACCACCTCCTGGGCGAGTAAGGACTCATTAAATTACACACTCACACTCACACCCCACTGCAGGGGTGGTGCAGCTCTGTCTCTTTCGAGAGAAGACAATTTTCCTCCTTCAAGGGCTATAAAGAAGAGGTCAGTGCTCCTTGGGACTGAGGTCCCCTTGGTTTGAGGGGTTTCAGTCAGAGCAGACAGGACTGAGTCTACATCATACTTTGCAGGCAGATAGGAGCTTGCTTTGCCCCAACAGGGAGCCCACCCCATGTAAGCTGGGGGGTGTGTGTAGCTCTAGATTGCAGGGGGCTGTGAACTGGGTGGACCACAGCACTGCCAGGAAGCCTGAGAGCAGGTTGGCTTTCAGGCATCTGCTTCTGCAGAAGTCCTCCACCGCTTAGAGTTGGCCAGGCTGGGATCAGCTCCCAGCCTCAGTGACACTGCTTGCCCTCCTGCAGCCCCTGCCCACAGCTTGGGAACAGTAAAAGATGGCAAAAGCAAGCTACACAGTCACAACACTTCCTTCTCTGTGTCCTCATGATAGCCAGCTGCAGCCACCTCCCTTAGCTTGTTGGCTTGTCTCTCTGTTAGCCTTTGCTAGGCTTCTTCCTGCAGGCCTACTGTTACCATAAGAGAGTTTGGATTGGAAGGGACCTTAAAGACCATCTAGTTCCAACCCCCATTATGAAGGGGAGCTGATCAGAAAGAGCAGTGGGTAGCCCTCTCACCACTGCTTCACTCCCCAGGGCAGCAGAAAGGAATAAACATCCATCTGGTGAAATAAGTTCTCAGCCCTAACATCTTCCATTTAGGAATAAAGCAGCAGACAGACTTGCAGCGCTGCTCACTGCTTACCACCCAGCACAATTTCCTGACCCTTTCTTCATCTCCTGCAACTTTGATGGGATCTATATGTACAAAAATAGATTATTTTATTTAAAAATAGATTATTTCTTAAATAGGCTAACAGCAATGAGCTTTGCACGTGCTAACTGTCCTCAGGAAAGTAAGAGCAACTGGATTCTTGGTGACAGTTACAGAAAGTTGAGGTGCACACAAGGTATGCAGGCCTGGCTAAGCCTGCAGAATAAAGAGGTGACATCTCTCAATGAAGCAACAAAGGACAAGCATGGGAATGGGGAGGTGACTGCACATCCCACAGAGCCCTCGCAGGAGAGTGACTTCCCTGTTTCTCATTACTGAACTGTTCGGTGCAGTCACACACCTCACTCAATGAGACACATTATGCCAGCAATGTTTCCAGGAGAGCCTGACTTCTGTCAGCGTGATGCAAGATGTCAGAATCCAAACGGGAGCAGGAGCACCAGGCACTGTGCCAAAGCGCAAGCAGCATATACAAAGGGGAATCAGGCAGAGGAGAAGACACATCAAGCCAGAGGGACAGCTGGAAATAGGGCTCTGATGGCTCACACAGTCCTGCATCCCTCAATAGGCACATGAGCCCCCTTCCCATGCCCAGCAGGTGCGGAGTGCAGCTCTCGTTGTCTTGTGCATTCCCAGAAGGACACATAGCAAGAAGCCCAGTCACAGACCGGGACTGGGTTCCCCAACTTTGCCACCTCTGTACCAGAATGAGGAAAGACAGAAGTACTGGGCAGGGTGGTACAAGGCAGACAAGGAGTGAGACAGGGCATTGCTTATGCAGTTCCAGTAAAGCCCCATGTGGGGCCAGAGGGCAAGAAGTGAGCTAGGAACCTCCTAATATTATGGCAGTTGTTATTAATTCAGGTATGGGTTTCCCCTATGCTATCTAGATAACACCCAGGACCTTCCAGTAACCAGAAAACAAAGCAGCTAGGGTGAAAAAAATTCTTGCTTTTTGATTCAGTCAACCAATTTTCAGTGCTGTTCTAAATATACCCATTACTCATTAACAGGAAGCAAAGCTACAGCAGTAGCATTCCCTTGCTTTTATCTGGCACATCCAAATGGAGCTGCTATACCCAACTGTTGCCCAAGATGCTGCATCTAACCAATGAGTACTTTCAGGTTTAAGCCATTAAACTTCTGTGTAGAGGACCCTCTATAGATACAAAGGTGAAACAGTCAGGAGGATTTGTCTGGTTTTACTTCTGTTTACTGTAGATCATACCTGTGCTGGGTTACAAAACCAAGACAAACAGTGGTTGAAACTTCCTCCTGGCTGTACCATGGAGAGCAGAGAAGGGACAGAGCCTGATTTGATATGATTATTTTTGAGAAGAAATCTGGAATCCTATATCCTGGTTTTACACTGAGGAGAGTAATCACTGGGGCCTTTTGTCTTAATTTGCTGTGGGGTTTTTGTCTGGGCTTTTTTGGGGGGGGCTTTGGAGAACATCTTTGGGTTTTAATGAAGACAGTGGCAGGAGAGGGAAAAGGCTGAAAATGAGACTTAGATCATAATGACCAAAGATTCTGTCTTTATATTAAAACAAGCAGGCAGAAACTGCTTCCTAAAGCAACTCTCTTCAGAATCATAGAATAGTTAGGGTTGGAAAGGACCTTAAGATCATCTACTTCCAATCCCCCTGCAATGGGCAGGGACACCTCCCACTAAACCATATCACCCAAGTTTCAGGAGAACTGCAAAGTAGTATTTGATTGTTGTTGCTCTCACTAGAAGTTGCCTGACAAAAACCAGTTCTGCCTTGTTTACAAAACAGAATTTCTTGATAAAGTATTCCAGAAATGCAGTACATGCAAATCTTAAGACACTGATTAATTATTATTTCCTTGAAGATAAGAAGCCTTCACTTTCTAATGGACAGTTTATCTGCTGAATACTGTGGGCCTTAGTTATGATGATGAATTATTATTTAAGGTAAATCTAAATGTACATAGATACTAATATGAATTCTTCCACGAAGAGCGAAGTAGGAGAAAAATCAAATCAGTGTTGTCTTAAATTTAAATAGCTGGAGTGTCTCCTCCTACCTTCCTTGAGCTTTGGAATATTCGAAAGTAAAGGAAGCACTGCAACGTGAAATAAAGCAATTACAAAGGGGAAAGGGCAATGGAGAAATCCAAGACACCTAGCATTGCAGTAAACTAACTAGAGTTTATATGGGATGCTGCCATCTCGACAACATGCTGATGAGAAAATACAATTACACAGTTCTTATTTAAAAACACAAAACCCTGGTGGGTTGCAACACGGCAGTCAAGGCACTTAATCAAGCTACATGCCTAAAAACCTGCACAGATGGAATGCTGAAATTGATGTTTTAATTGGTGTTTTTCACATCGACTACTGCGTTTCCTAACTGCCTTCCCCTGGCAGTCACTTCAGAAAGGATTAATAGCAGCAGCTACTTGCTTATGCTGCACTCTTTTGTTTAACACAAGACATAGAAAACAGAAGTGCCAGCATGTACTGCTGATGTGGGGCATCAAGCGATGACCCACTTCAGGACTGGAAAAGCCTTTGGTTTTAGTTCGTGCAGGACTTTCCAGAACTCTGGTGTTCAGAGGTGCACAGTCACTTGTATAAGCACACTGGAAATCAAGATCTATCCGCCTGTACAGTCATTCAGTTCTCTACCCCTTTCTCCTTCCAGCCTCTGCATCTGCAGCCATTGACAAATCATGTCCTGGTTTTTCTCATTTGTGAGCTACCACACTTGGCTGCCTCATCCTGGCCTCATTCAAGTCACATCCCAGGACTGATGGCAGCAGGGACAATCGGTAAAAGTTAAGCCCGGAGGGCTTTTCCTTTTCAGATCAAAGCACTTCACACGAAATGTTTCAGCAAAGAGGAAAGAGCAGACTTTGGAGTGTATCCAAATTGGCAGCAACTTTTTATTAGCCTGAAGGTAAAGCAACTGCATTGTATTGGGATTATTTTTCCTTTAAGAAAGGAGCATTTTAGTTTACACAGTAAATTTGCTGTCAAAGTTTTGTTAAAAATGTAAGGACTGTTCTAAAGCATGCTAGTGGGTCGCATTTATTAGGATTCCTTCCTGCTAGGATATGTAAAAGGAAACTACTTAACAATGTCTTGCTGAAGGGGTTTCAGTGAAATCCCCGCAACAGGAGTAGGAAGTATATGTTTTGGTTTAAAATGCTGAGGAAAAGAAATCCTTTACCTGCTTTTTTAAAGGCTCCTTGGACAGTCAGTGCTCAGGAGAGAAGCAGGGGGTTCAAACAATTGCCACAAAAGAGCCTAGAACAGTGTGCGGTGAACTCAGGTGGCCTAAAATACCCCTTGCAATCGTTTGAGAGTTCCCAGTTCTGGGATAAAATTACTCCCTAGTTGACCCATCCCTATTTTGCTGGGCACACACACATGCTTCAGTTAAAGTTCAGAAAATAAACACAAGCAAGCAACATCGGGTTGGACCACTAGAGATGAATAGCTCAAATACCAGAAAAAGGAGTGCTGTCTTGCTCTGTAGCACCAGTTTTCACTTCTTTTTAATGATTTGCGTGTGTCTATCCATTTTCCAGTCAAGGTGTAGGAACTCTGCAATGGATTTAGACCTTCCAGCAAGTTTCCTTTCTCTGATCACTTTTCACAGACCCCTTCAAAGCAGTCCACATACACGTAGGGGCTCACAGCGTTAGCTCAGGAACTGTACGCACAGAAAAGGAACCATGAAATGGAATCGGAAAGGAAAGCTTGCAGGAAAAAAGAACAGGCCTGAATTATCTGCCAGATACCACATCCCATGTCACTCCCTGACACCATGATCGGTCATGAGTTCAAGCGTGGGAAGAAAGTCTGGGTTTCTTCCAGGACAGCAGGCAGTGTGAGGATCACAGGAGCATACCACAGCCAGTAAAGATCACTGCTGAGGTCTATCCTGCACTGTGAAAGTGGCTGGGGAAAAGTATCCCTTGCAGATAGGAAATGACACTGCAGTCTCTTACCCTTTGGAAGAGTAACAATACCAGCATTCATGCTAAAACCCCTTATAGGATCTGCGATCAACCCAGTGACAGCAGTTACCTGTCTTGGGCTCAAAGGATTTTCCTCCTCTGTGACTAAATGATTTTGTTTATGCACATGGACTTATAACACTCAACATCAAAGCTAATGAAGAGAAGGCAGGGCTGGGCAGAAAGCTTTGTGGTGAGTAGGAGTGTCACAGGGAACAGGCCTTGCAGGACAGGCATGCTACAGCCTCCAGCATCCCTCCCATGCTCAGGCAAGAGCAACAGAGCAATTCTTGGGACTAGCCCTCATGATTTCAGAGGACCTGGCTAAAATAATGATTTGATGACACAAGAGACCCGCCTTTAGCTCACACCACCATCTCAAAAACAGGATCACATCATGACATGCAGAAATGATCCAGCACGAACTCGGGCTGCAGATTTCAACTTGTTCACAAATGTTGCATGCTTCACACTGGGAAAAGAATCATTTCTTCACCAACAGCTAGCAAAAAAACCCACGAGTCAGAGTGTTTTCCTCTGTTCTGTCTAGTTCACAAGCAGTGCAAGTACCGTCCTGTTTCTGGCAAGATAGCATTACTGAACTTGTACAAGACCAAACTACTCACCTGGACAACCACAAAGCTACATCCTGGGGCTGGGGTTTCCTTAATTGCTTCCCCAACTGCTTTCCTTAGACCCATCTCTTAAATTAGATGAATACAAGAACCACAGAGTTTCAACAACCACCATCTGTCCTTCAGAAGACTGAAATTACAGGGTTCCTTAATCCTAGATTCTCAGCAGCAAGGGATGTAGGTTAACTACCAGAAAATCTGCTGAGCTCCATTACTGACATTCAACATCTTCTATTGGAGGAGAGGCTACAAACTGCCTGCAGACCAAGTCCCTGGCCTCACATCTGCATTTCAGCTCCAAGTTTAAGCCTTTTACCACATTCCCAGCCTAAATATACAAAATCATTTGCTCCATTTATTGACATCCCATATGTATGCATATCCAATGATGCTCTGCAGAAATAATTGCTTCTAATTCAGCATGGCTAAGGACAGACACTACCTTCTTAGAGTAAGGAGGACACCATGTGTATGAGAATACTATCATCAACAGTACAAATCAGGACCAACTTTCAGGCCAACTTTCAGGAAAGAGCAAAGACTCCATGTAGCACGAGAGCCTTCAGGCACTCGGGTGGACCTCACACTAGGCTAGATCTTTGACACGAGAGCCAGTAAGCCACTCCACCAGGCTAGCCTGGTGGTTCAGGCAGTCTCTCGAAAGACATAAAGTCAGCTCAAAAGTATCTGCTCCAATTATGGAAAGTCAGGTCTGTTTATCTCAGCACTCTCTAATGAAAGGTTATTGCACCTGAGGGGGTAGAACTGCTCATCCACACATACCCCCTTTTTCTTTGTCCAAGATCTAGCATAATCCAAGAGCACTCAATTGATTCAGTGATATCTGAACAAGATGCTTCAGATCCCTGATAGGTGGACACTGAACAGAGGGGGCTGAAATGCTACATGAGATCACAATCTTTGTGGCTATGACACTGCATTCTTACATCATGTAACTATACACACAGTAGAAGTTGCTTCACATTTTATTCTTGTCAAGGTAGCTCCTGCCAGTATTAGGGCTTTCAACCAGAACTGACAATACCACTCCAAAGAGATCTCTGCCAAGGCAGGTTCTTTACTTAGAATGAATCACTAAAATCAGACCCTGGAGCTGAAGCACTGACTCTGTACTAATGCACTCAACACTCTTATCTTAAGGGGGCATTTCCAAACAGAAGGAATATGAAAATCCATGTGACATCCTACAGCACAAGAAAGACTCGTGGCCTCTGAGACACACAATAAGGACAAGACTGCGATTTTGAGTGGACATAAACAGCAAGTTCTGCTTCACTGCTGAACACCTGATGTTCTCAAAATGAGTTACATCTCAGCAACACCTTCTAGAGTAACTAAAATTTGAATGCAGAATGTTTAAGTGTCCAGATACTCCACAGAGGACAGCTATATAAAGAGACCTAGAGAACTACTCATGGTTCATAGGTTAATTTTGAGTACTTTTAATGGATTATACAGATTCCTAGACCTGGTTTTATGAAGTACATTATATTCCATATAGACATGATGCCACCTGGTAGATGAATGTGTATCTTCTGCCCTGTGACGTGATGAAGCAACAAGTGATCTGAGAAGGCTCCTACTGATAACTTCTCAAAAAGATGTATTCCTTGGGTAATTGCAACATGAAAAAAGCAGAATGCAGCCCAAGTTTTGTTCACAGGCCTCTCAAACAATTTTCACAGACAGACTAGGACCATACTGCAATAGAAGGATGCTCCAGTAACATAAAGTTGACGGACACATTTTACTTTCTGGGATATAAAAATCTATTTTCATACTTCTTCCTATAGAAATATGCCACAAGTGAAAAGCAATTAATTAGAAGCTAGACAGAATCCCTACCATATAAAAGGAAGTTAAAGGGTAAAACCAGAGATGATGATGTCTCAGCTAAAATCTTTCTTATACAGCAAGAATTTTCCCTACATTCCCTTTCCCATAGCCAAGTACACAAAGTTAGTTACATTAATTAATAGGCCTTTTAAACAGCTTAAAAGAAAAAGCAAACAAAAAGAATCACATCAACTTTAATCAGCATACTTCCACCTGAAGAAGAAAGCCTGAACACAGTAGGCAAAAAGAAAATCCTGTTTCAAGGAAAATACTATCTCAAGGATTTATATATCATTATCATGCATTAGAGATTCCTAGAACTGAAGCGCTAACACCTGTATGCTGCCAGAAGCATAGGCATATCGTAAATGCATTATCTGCTGCAAGCAGGATATTGGCCTATCACACTAAACTGAAAACAGAATCTGAATAACAGGTTAAAACAGTCTTTTTCCATAATTCATTTTATATTTAAAAACAGTCCGCAGTCAGATCAGTTCCTTTCAGCATGGCAAAAGTTGTAAGCCAAGAGTATCATAGTGATGATTCTTCAGTCTTCATCTTTTTTGTCTGTCCATTTGCACCATGTTGCAGATCCTGCCTTTTCTTTTTCTTCTGCTGTAACTTTTCCTCTTTCTTCTGTAGGTAGGTGTCCATGTCCTCAAATGAAGCCTTGTAGAGATTGCTGTAGTAGCTCTCTGCACCAACAAAACCTGCAATTGGGCAAGCAAGAATGCAAGACAAGTGTTGATTCCCTTATGGTCTCATCAACTACTTACTGTACTGGAATTCTGGATAGTGGCATTTCAACTCATTTACTGTGGTCCTATCCACTTTATTAAATATCAGCATCTACACTGTGTAAGCCTGGTTTATTAAATATCAGCATTTACACTGTGTAAGCCTGGTTTATTAAATATCAGCATTTACACTGTGTAAGCCTGGTTTGTGCTGGTAAGCTTCTGTTCAGCATCCACACAGGCAAGCATAACCTTCACTTTTAGGCTAAAAAATTCATACAGAGGCAAGCCCCTGACATTGATGCAATGAGTGCATACAGCACTCCTTACACGTAGGACATTTTCAGACTTCAAGACTTCTGTTTTTGAAACAAATGCTGTTGCATCTTATTGTTAGACATCCCATTGAATTGTTCCCCAAGACCTAAGCACTGCAAAGGTGTACGCTACTGCAAAGGTGTACTTCTCTCCTAGACTTCTCTCCATGAATATTAACTTAAAAGAAACCCAAAGTAACTTCAAATAGTGATGTCCTACAGTACATATCCATTTTCTAAGCATTCACTCCCAGTTTTGCTATACCTTCTGTGAATTCAGCTTAATATTCAGCACACCATCTTCAACACTGTAAGTTTAGACAAGTTTAACAGGGAGCTAACTCCTATTTAAATACCCCAATCAGATTGTTTCTGCAGAGAATAGAGAACTGGACTAGCAGGCTACATCGAAACTTCTAACTGGTACCCGACAAAGTCAGCGACCTCTAGGTCTCTCTGTATTCCTACATCTTCCCACTTTCCAAAGCTCTTGATCTCAAAGGGTAAATGCAAGGAAAACCAGTATTTGCCAGGGTTTGGTCCTAAAGCCGGTGTGCTCCTCCACAGTAACGTACATGCAGCATCCCCTGTTTCCAGGTAGACAAACAAAAGAACTTTTCCTTGCTGGAGTACAGCAAAGGGTATGCTTTTATTTTTGAGGATCTTATGTAATCAATTTAGTTGTTGGCTTTTGGCCCTGGAATAAATCGTGTGCTGTCAGTTTGAACATCCATGCTACTCTCAGCTTGACCAGTCTCCACTAAATCTTGCTCTGCCTTTTTCTGACATCAGTTATTAGAGAATGTCAAACTGTTCAACGTGTACTTCAAGACTGACTTATGTGACATAAATCCTACAGAATCAGCAATCAGGTGACACAAGTTTATAAAAGGACTATATGCAGGCATTAAGACTGGGTTAAACAATATAATGACCACTTTTCTTAAAAGGAGTAGCTACCTTTACAAGCGCTAATTACGCAGTGGAATAAGTGCTCATCAAATGAGCATCCCCTTACTAAATAACAATAATAGACACAGCCATCTGAGCAGTCCTCCTTTCCCAGCTACCACATTACACAGCAATTTGCTACACTGGCTCATTGCACTCAGAACATTTTCCCCCCTGCCTGCTCTTTTTACTTCTGTTGTAAGTACGAGGTCTCATTTTCACTCAAGATCTTATACTTCTAGTTATCTGCCTGGCTGTAACTACCAAGTCTGCAACATCTACATGCAAACAGTCTTCCTTCCAAAGCAGTACCTGACTCCTCTTAGATTTCAAAGACTATAGCAACTTAAAAACAACATAATGACCAACTTAACGACAGCTACCCCTAAACCATCCAATACTAAATATTAAGGAGACTTTACATTAGACTGCAAATTCTTGAAACTCTTCTACCTTTACCAGAAAGAAAAGAACACAGGACCAATGGCAACTGTAACACTTTCTTTAAGGAAGGTTCCTAGCCTTCTAGCTAAGTACAGGAAAGAAATTTCAATTAAGCAACTCTCAATACATAATGAGACACCCACTACACATGCTGCAACCCTTTTCTACCCTGCAGCCACCAATGCCATAATTTCAGCTTCTAAATAAAGTTAGGTGGTTTTGGCAGGTTTTTTTTTTTTAATACAAAAAACCCTAGAAACATGGGGTGCTTCTGAACTAGTATTTTTATGCCAGAGACTGGGTGTGGGGCAGAAATCAAGAATGAAATGGATGAACCCTGATATCAAGCAATTTCATCTGTGGTACCATCCAGTGTCACACCCTCCAGCTACAGCAAGTTCCACATAATCCACCTTGCCAAGTCGGACGCAAATGGCCCATCTTTACAGGAAAGCTGCTCCTCCCATGGCTATTCCATTCTTACTATCTCCCCTGTACTTTGATAGTGTCTTGCCAGGTAAGGACAAGATGACAAACAACAATATTCAATATCACAGCAGTAAGACAGACTCCAGCTGCTCTGTCATAGGGTGTTTACATACATCCTTGTGATAAGGCCTCTTTGTAAAGCAGTTTTAATGCTACAATTCAGATCTAAATACCTACACTGGTTTTTGATAACAGTAACCTGAACAGACTTAATGATCTGCATTAACCTCCATACCAGATAGAGCGCGAAACTAAGAAAACTGAAAGACTGACTTCAACAGCCACCTGAACCGACCTCATGAGAACTTTCATCTTGCTCCTAAATTTGACGCTTTAGCTGTAAATATTGCATTTCTTAGGCCTTTAGGCCAAATTTCTCACCTTCAAACACTGCCCAGTTGTCTTTTAGATATTTTGTCATCTTCTGTAATCCCCGGTCATCAGTTACAGCCTGGGAAAAAAAGGGACACTGTTTATTATTCCCAGAATATCATGCAATCTCATGTTTCACAACACACTGAAAATGAAGCTCTCAGAGGAGTCCAGTGAAAAGGAAAGTAAGTGCAAACCCTCCATGATTACTTTTAGGCTCCCTTTTTCCAGGACTGCGATAGAACGTCACAGTCTGAGAACATGTGCTGTGCTGAGGAAGCTTTGCAGCTTGAAGAAAATGGATTCCCACTAGGAATACCACGAAGAACACATAATTGTCAAGTCAAAAAACATACTTAGGAGGTTCATTTGAAACCACTTCAAAACTATACCATAATTAGCTAGGGACTTACAAAGCTAAAAAATGAGCTTCCAGTTGCTGAATAGGCTATTACAGAGAACTTGACAGCACATCCCTCAATTCTGACTCCCTGTTCTTAGTGCAAAAAGAATCCCCTCAATGGCCCCAGAATGCCTTGTCCCCAAAGGCAGACACAGGGAATGCTGCGTGGAAAGCATTCCTAAGCAAACCACAAAGGGATTTTGGGTTTTGTGGGGTTTTCTTTAAATACTCAGGTGTAGCACACAGAAAGCACAAGCAATGGTTGAAAGTAGGGAGTACAGTGGCTGACAACCACTGTGCTTGATCCTGCTACACCAGATGTTAGCATTACCAGAGAACAGACTGGTATTCGTAAGAAGCCCACAGCAGCTTTGCATTATATGAAGAAGTAGAATGAGGTGTGTATCTATGACTTTTACTCCATCTCAAGACATAGAGCAGTGTGCCACTTAGCTTTTACAGAATATAATTTATTCCATATTTGTTATGGCCTCAAGACAACACAAAACATTCAGGATGTTAGCATAACAAAGGTATCCACCTTCCACTGTCCATCACATGGTCGGTACAATTGAAGAGGAGCTTCACTGTCTTCCTGCAACATCCATAGGTCTCCTGTTTCCTCAAATGCAATGTCCCAACCTTTATGTTTCAAAGAGATTTGCTGCTTGTAAACCAGCTGCTTGGCAATGGCATCAAGCTGAAAGACGTAGACTGTGGGAATACTTTTGAAAGGAAAAACTTAATTACCATTATTACCGAATCCACCTACAGCCATTACTTGTACAGCAAACTACAAACACCCACTCTAATTTCAAACAGAGCCAAAGCAAGGCCATCAGGAATTGCAAAAAACACCCTAGCACTTCAAGTGCAGTTTGCTTACAATATTTGAGGCAGAAGCTGTAAATATCTAACACATCAAATGTATTTTCAAGTGTTATATGAATGAAAAAGCAGTCAACTCTTTCTTTTCTTGGGAAAAAAAAAAAAAGGAGTAAAGGGAATTTCATATGGTTTACTAAGGACAAAATAAAGGAAAAGTAAAGGAACTGCAGGTCAGGGAAGGGAGGAGAGAATGAGAGGGTCAGGAAACCTTGAAATGGCTGAAGAACAGCCATGCACTCATCTCTACATCTCCCCTCAGCACTCATTCCTCCAGCAGATACAGCCCCTATGTGCAAGAGTTTCCTAATCTCTCTCAGACAGGTCCCCAGTGTGCCAAGGCAGAACAGCTCAGCTCCCTCCCAGGTGTTTTACTAGGTCCATATGACAGCACTGTTTAGAAATGCTGTGCCATGAAACTGGAAATAAAAGCTTTACTCAGAGCATGGCAAGGCCCCCGCACTAAGTGACACGGGCACAGACCTCAGCTAACACGACTTCCCCTTCCAGGGGCAGTTTGGATGCCCATGCAGAAGGGAAGCAATTTAGGCTCCTTGCTCTTGCAAAGAGCAAACCCACTGAGGGGACAGCTTTCCAGTTTCATTGTACAGGCAGCTCTGGCAATTGCTCCCTTTCCTGTTGGCAAGCTTTGTCAGGAAGAACAGCTTCCCTGGCAGGCTTAAGATGCTGTAGAGGGGAAGAGGACTTGTCCATCCCTGCAAGACATTTCCCCGCCATCTTAAACCCTTCAGCTCCTGAGCACTCTGTCCTTACATAACATATACATTTGAACCCAAAAGTCATTGTAGGC
>JANRGW010045279.1:0-61151 GCA_024733675.1 Psilopsiagon aymara | reverse complement strand
GCCTGGGGTCCTGCCATGACTTACATTTGGAGAATAGGATCTGTGTGTCTCATTTGCCAGATCTCACACAGAGGCAAGCTGATGATTGGAGCCTAAAGAAAAGAGGTATCTCCTCCAAAATAGTATTTGGTGCCAGTTATAAGAAAATGCTCATGGACAAGGAAGGGAATTATACTGCTGTGCTAACCTCTGAAGAAGAGAGAAATAGCAGTAGGTTTACAATCAGATTCAATTACATATTCCAAATTGACCATGAAATTTTATCATTAGGTAACTAACCTCTTCTAAGTAGGAAAGGTGAATGATGGAGTGAGACTGCCTCACTGACTATTATTGCTTTACCTGGATTCCTGTGTCTCCCTAATGTATCTACCAACCCTTTAGTTTAACTTAATATGAGGAAGAAGTCAGCTCTGTTCAATTCATTTTCAAAATGAGAAGATGCCAACTTTTCCCTTATACACTGGTATTAATTTTAGGTAACAACATGAAAAAGAACACTCGAGTTAATCACTTTCAATCAATGCCAACTACATTATTAGTTTATGGGACTTAATACTGCATAATACTTGTTTGTGAGCCATTTTCTGATGTGTTATATCCAGTTAAATGCCTTATCTGTGTGTATTTTTAAATAGAGGAAAAATGAAGGATAGAATCAGTGAATTTGTAAACACTGGCATATAAAATTAATTTTACTTAGTCACAATAAGAACATAAGTTAGTAATGTGAGAGTATGACTTATTTCTGCAAATCACATGTAGGAAGCTCTACATAGAGACATATTTTGTTTTTTAAGTCATTTGCCAACTGATTCTGATTATTTCCACAATCTGATCTTTAAAATTACAATTTAAATATAAAAGTATTATTTATATATAACTCTAACAAATCCTACACTTTGTGTAGCTGTGCAAGCTTCTTAAAGCCCACATGTACACACCATACTCCAGCCTGTATGGAACCTTCTTGATGTAATCACATTTCTGTCATTTAAGCATCTAGGAAAACATTCAAAACCTGCAGATTTGCTTGAATGGAGCCAACTCAAATCATAAAAAAAAAAAAAAAAAGCAGCACACTGTAATGAGCTTGTCTATAGCTACACTGCCCAAGAGTTCTGCATTTACCAACATTTTCCACTCCTACTTTGACCTAATATTCCCTCTTCACTCCTATACATCTCCTTTGCACCATCCCAGTCATTAACTAAATGGCTGTGAGAAATAGTAGAGTAACAAGTAGATGGAGCTTGAATGAGAAAGGAATGAAGTATATATGACATAACTCTTTTTCTTAAAAAGGACTTCCTGTTCCATTATCACTTTATAGTACAACAAAAGCCTGACCTGAAAGTTAATAAAGAGAGCGTGTTTACTAATTAGGCTTTATTCTCATTGGTCCATGTTAATTGCAAAATATCAATCTATCTCACTTATGAATATGCAAATGTGTGTCAGAGTGGCACAAGTTTCCAGCACACAGTACTCTGCTAGCTTTAATTAGATCAAAAGTGAGTCCAGTTCAATTCAGCAAGATGGGCCCTACTCTTTAATCAGGAAAATAAGTTTGTCTCCTAACAGTATCTTCTTTTGACAGTCAGCAAACACTAATTAACAGACATAGCTATATTAATTGCATTACTCCACTGTATTCTTATCAGCTAGCTGATGTTGCCTATTTGCTAATGCAAATAGTTGCTTCTTTGGTAAAGTCAACTTGCAAAAGTCTTTCTAATGCTAACTAGCAATCAATGCATATAAGATTTCTAAGATTTCTGTAGGGAATTCTGCATAATAGATGTATTCTGTCTTTTGAGGTATCCACGGCCATTTAGTATAATTATTCCTTAGAGCTGCACCTATCATATTATCAGCTTTTTCGAGGATAAAGAACACAACTTATTTGTTTAAGAACAAAGGACTATAATAATTTCCTTTAGGAATCACTAAATCACTAAGTTAAA
The DNA here is from genome assembly GCA_024733675.1 of Psilopsiagon aymara. Taxonomy (NCBI): domain Eukaryota; kingdom Metazoa; phylum Chordata; class Aves; order Psittaciformes; family Psittacidae; genus Psilopsiagon; species Psilopsiagon aymara. Next base: position 59,184 of record JANRGW010045279.1, on the reverse strand, counting down.
TGAAGATGTATGACCCAATGGAAAACTCGCATTTATAGTAATTATGGTGTTATTTGTTTTTTTTTTTTTTTCCTGAAGATTCTTTTAACATCTTTTAAAAGGCAAGTTATTGGTTTTACAAAGTAGTGAGTAGTGACTTGACAGTCCTAGAGAGTGTAATCCCACAGCAGCATGGGTTTTATATAGACTGTGTTAGGCAAAGCCTCCCCGAGTGCTCTGTCCACGGGTTTTGCCTTCAGCTCTATTCTTTGAGGGCCACCAGGAGGGCCAAGAGGGTAAACCAGTCTCTTATGTTCACTCAGCTCCTAATCTCTAAGATTGCTAGCTTGGGTGCTGATAAATGCCACTTTCAAGAGAGTTTTTATCATGTAGACAACAGGCTGCCATGAGTACAGGCTGACCCCACCCACTGCTTTAACACAGACTGCCAAGTAGCCATTCCCATGTCTGGTCCATGCTGGCTAGCACTGGTATCCCAGAAGGGAGCAGGCAGAGCTGTCTATCAGACTGCATCTCTCTGTGTAACCAGCAGGAACTCTCTTACCTTTACCCATATGCAAAGCAGCTCATGATAAATGGATCACAATGAACATACATGGTGCACCCAAGTGCTGCTAAAGCTGGTTAAAGTTAGTCACACAGATTTTGAGCAACACCACAACTAAGGTGGCCAGTACAAACTTATAACTGTACCTTCTTAACAACGTACAGTTCCTTGTACTTGGCTGTGGGAAATTCTGACATGAGACATTATCACCCAGTCCAAACACCCAGGGAGAGATGGCTGGAGACCATTACATCAAGTCAAGCTAGTGTTATTTTAAGATCACAAGTTTTAAACTTGTGATGCAGAAAGCAAGAGTCAGTGGGGATCACATACACATGTTAGCTGGGTGCAATGATCCTGAAGTAAAAGCACTGTGCTCACTTTGTATTGCAGCACCAACATTGCTGCTACAAGTGGAGCCACACCACAACAGAATACTACTTATGATTTTTCTGGTATAAGCAAGACTAACATGGTTTGGGGCTAGTATTCCCGAGTGGAATCTGCAAATGGAATTATTATGTATTATTTATATATTTACAGGTATACCTTCACACGGTTGACGTTTTAATGAATCCCTACAGGGAGGGAGTGCAAGTGATAATGAAACCTCCATGTCAAAGCCTCTCCAGCTTTCCAGTGTAGCTGGGATTCCCCTTTATTCTCCCCCCACAATGTGTTTGCCTTTTATTTTTTTGGGATAAGAAAAAGAAATTGTAAGTGGATGCTCAAATACTTTTAAAGGGTAAAGTTAATAAGCTTGTGTATAACACTGACATATTTTTTTCAGCTTAGCAAAGATACTCAAATGAGTCTACCAGCAGAATACAGAAGTGTAATACACAGAACAGCCACCTTTATACGCTAAACTTTACATGGCTGAAACTTTCCACACTGGAGAGATCATATATTTTTAACAGGCTTCAGTTGCAACTGGCAAATCATTTCTGAAAAGAAGGCTAGTGAAAAATAGGTTTCATACGTCAAATTATTCTAGTGTCTTAAAAAGAAATTTAGTGATGTAACCTTCTAGGCAAGTACTTGATATTTGTCTGAGACAATTCTTTCGGGGTAAAAAATGTACCTACTGCTCTCCCTGGGAAAAGTTTGCTGGAATTCAGAAGAAAACCTGTGTTCCATGTGATCTCCAGACACTTCTTGGAGGAGTCTTCAGCTAAATGCTTTGTACTTTGATCTTCATTAAGACATAACAAGAAAGAATCGCAGACTTCTAGCTCCATGGTTGGTTTGGCCACCAAGCTATAAGATATAGCTAGATATACAAGAACTGTGCTCTGAGTTTCAGTGTTAAAAGCCAGAAGAACTTGAACGGTTAGGCACCAAGTTACTTCAACTACACAACAGGCAATTGAGGAAAGAGAATCCAGGTGCTTCCCCTTTCAAACAATTGCTATGGTGTGAACTAGACTCCCCTGCCAGTGCTGACCAGCTTTTATACTAAATACTGAAATAAATACCAATGCTAATTATGCTTCTTTGGTCTGGTGACAGGGATCATCACTCAAGAATCAGTTCTTGCCTCACTCAATGTCACCTCAGCCAGTTTGGGGTGAAAGCACCAACACAGTGGACCAGAGGGAATCCCTACCTAAGACAACTGATATTCTCTGGAGAGGCTGAGGCTCAGTTGCAAGTACAGAGGAAAGTATTGCACCTCTTAACTCCCAGAAGGTTAATGTAGTGAGTACACCCTCAGGTAAAGAGGCACAGATGCCATCTTCTGCAGCTGAATTTGGTTTCAGCCTTTCACATCGTTTGTTTGTGCCACAGAAGAGTAAAGCAAAATACTGTATTAGCCTTAGAGGGTGATTTAAGTGAAGTATTTCAGGCTGGTTTGCTAAGGAAATGAGGCTTCTGTCCTCCTGGTTCTGTACTTCCCTGCCAGTCAGTCTTAATAACTTTTTAGTCTGTTGGGCAATTTAACCCAAATTTGAAAGAGGAGCAGAAGTCTTAGAAACAATTAACTGCATTTTTTCTAAATCTGCAGCTGGGAAGTGGAGAGAGACCCAGCATGAAAGCCCCATTGAAAAGAGGGCAAGAAGAACTTGGATGTGATATGTTATGTGGCTTGGTAGTAGCCAGCTGCCCAATCTGCATATGCATGGCTCCAGATTAGCCCGGGTATGTGTTATTTCTTGCCTGACAGATGTCAGAGGGTTTACAGAGGGAGACAGAACTATTGTGGTGGGAGCGAGGGAAGGAAACAGGATACAAATCTGTAGGAACAGGCTCCATGAGCTGTAATACTCACAGGACAACTTGTTTTCTTTTTCATTTTTTGCAAGAAAAAAAATACAATTATTGGAGGGTTGTTCCTAACTGAATGCTTTTCTTTTGCTCCATTTCCTCTGTCAGCTAATTAAAAAAGCATTGTGTAGCCTAAAAACAGCAAACTGTGAAAATATACAAAGTAAAAATTCCACTAATACTGATTTCCAGCATCCAGAGGACAAGCAGGCAGCACCAGTGTCACCAAAAGAGATAGGAAGGGAACGGTGAGATAGGAAACAAATTTGGGTTCTCCAGTCTCTTTTTCAGGGACCTGTGGGAGCAGTGGCAGGGAAGTAAGACACCTCTAGGTTAACAGGGTTTGACAGCAGGAGCAAACGGGAAGGCTGGAGGATGGCAGCATGCTGTGGTGAGCTCTCAGCACATAGCATTGCACCAACAAACAGCAGTGATCACTTCCTCAGATTTTCTTTTCCATCTCATTGCAATTAACCCAAGCTTTATACACTCATGACACCCCACTACCCAACACAGACACTGGGTTTTGTTCAGAAGGTTTTTTTGGAACACAGATCGGTGAAAAAATAAATTCCTCCAACTCGTCTTCATCCTAACCCAGGGTCCTGACAAAAGAACTAGCAACAGGATGAATAGGGAATGATCAGGAAATCCATGCTGCTCCTTAGCTGCAGTCTTTACCCCAGCTTCTGCCCCTGCTTACATGAATGTCAGTTTAAGTACTACTACAAACTGGTTAAGCTGCTCCCACAGCACTTAAGACTGTGTCCCTTCAAACCAGCGCTGACGTGCATCTCCCAGCATACCTGGCAGAGTCTGAACAGGCTTCTCAAAAATATTCCCTGAGTTAAGTATGATTTTGTCCCAGCTCATGGTCTTTCTTGTTAACCAGCCTTTTCCAGTGCTTCCTTATTGTGCTCACTTAATGCATGTTTCATTATCTAATAAACACCAGTGCCCTGTGACCCTGCTGTCAGTGCTAGCTGTGCTCCTCCAGGCTCCGAAGACATTACAGCCACACAGCCTCTGATAGAGCAGACTCCACTAACTGTAATTCACTGTTTGTCCCAGCCTTTATATATGAGATTTTTCTTTGTCTGCTTTAATCCAGCGCTATGTGGAGTTCTTACAGATTCTTTGCTTAGCTTGTTCGCCTTTGGATTTAAATCAGGACTTTACCAGAGCTGCCTAAAGATTAATTATCATACAGAACACTGCTTAGAACATGACTGACCATCCCAGCAGGTATCAGGTTATTGTTTAACTCTACTCCCTTGTCTTTGTGTATCTGTTATTAGCTCCTATTTCATGCTTGGCATATGGTTACACTTAACACTTTCTCTAGTAAAAGAGAAAGCCTGCACTGTAGCTTCATGGAAAATCACATTGACACAATGATAGAGTATCTTAAGAGAGCAGCTCATTGAAAAAGAACACAGCAAGTACCTTATTCCTCAGGTTGCAATGTCTTTGAGGCAGGAACATTTTGGGATTAATTATTGTTAATTTCAAATTGGTGCTTGTCCAGGACTTATTCCAGTTGCCCTGGTTCATGGTTGCACCTCTAGGACCAGACTGGGATCAAAGTCATGGTGGGAACTTACAGCAGTCAGAGCAGCAGAAAAGTGAAGAGAAGGAATCCAAACACAGCATGAAACACTTTCTTGTGATGCTTTTTTATTTCTCATTGTTTCTTGTGGGGTGCCACACAAGGAAACTGTCATGATTTCCTCCGTTATCTGGACATACGAGAGCTAGGGCATACAGCATCAAGGGCTTCAGAAACAAGAAATTTTTCCCTTTAAAGGGCCTGTAACCTATGACATCAACCAAAGACATCCCCAAAATAATGCTGTAAAAGTCTGTCTCATGGGCTTGCATGCTACAACCCAGCTGAGCAATGCAGCCAAATCCATGGCACTTGGTGAAGATAAAAGTCTTTTCATGTGAGACGCTCAGGCTTGCTTTTTTCTTTGCAAAAACTGCTGTCAGTGGCTGACTGCAGAGATTTGGGGCCAGGCAGAGACTTCTACTCACTTGGCTGAAAAACCTCCATAACCCAGTCATCTCCCCATAATGAGCAACTCTCTGAGCAATGCAGCACGGGCATTTGGGATATCATCAATGGTCCTGAAATTTCAGAGATGGGATCTTGCAAAGACTAGATGCTGAGCAGCTAAGTGCATCTAGAAAAAACACCTATTGAGTTTATTCATGATGCTTCCAACTTCCAAAGAAATGCTGCTGTGCCTGTGCAGCATGCCAGAAAGCAAATTCTGGTTCCATACAAATGATAAACACCTTAAAGCCCGCTGTGTATTTCATGAGTGAAGCTGGATATGGAGCATTTGTGCTGTGGCTTGGTGACTTGACAAGCACAAACAGCAATGGTTGTGAGGAGAAGGGCTGGCTTCTCTGTGTACAAAAATACAACCTTCATTTACAGTACAAATATTTGAAGGCAATTCTCAACAATCTCTCCAGCACAAGAAAAATTGTTACCTCTAGCTGTCCTCATTGCCAAAACTTCAATCCTTATCAAATGGAAATCACCATCTGTCCATTAGATCAATGACTGGCACTTGGGTCTCATTGATTTAGCTATTACGGAAAAGATATAATATAAGATACATGATAAATTAGACTCTGTCATGGATATTTGGTCAGATTTTGCTCAATCTTTCCAAATGAGATAATTAGCTATAGCTTTCTAATTTTAAACTAGTGTGTTACAGATTAAGTGACTGTAATCTCTCTTTCTTATCCACTTTTCTTTTCACATACTTGCATAATGAGGCTTTTGTCTATAATTCTGGTGTCACACTAAAAACATTTAAAGATGTAAAGAGGAGATTTTCCCCCTCTAGTTTGAGATGTAAAACTTTATTAGTCAGAATCATTACAAATCGATTCAAAAATATTCTGTGTACTATCAATAAATAACAAAATGCCCCAAATGAGCTTCAGTTGTTTGATCAAAAACTGCACAATATTTTCACAACTTCAAAACCTTTTCTTGAAACAACTGCAATGCCACCATAGACATCTATCATGGGCGTCATAATTGCAAAATGCACTTGCATTTCTTTCAAATTTCATACCAGAAAGACAAAGTAATAACTGCAGAAACACGGCAACTGCCTGTGTTCAAACATGTAATCTGGGTTTTTTTCCAAGCTGGTGTTTTTAAAGGTCTCGCAGGCACACACTTGAAAGCAGCTGCCATTGTCAACAGCTCTTTGAAAGTCAGTCCTCCCTGTGGCAATCGCAGAAACTGCCTTTGTTACAGTGGATACATGCAGAAAGGCCATGCCTCTTATTATGGGCTACATGGATACACAGATTTAATCTATAAAATTGCCTATTATCTTTCTTCCATCCCTGTCCCATCCAGCACACTCAGAAGGCACTTTTCTCCCTTTTTCTGGGTCGCACCCATTGGTTCTTGCAAGTTTTGAGCACAAATATGGTGGCCTACAGCTGACCCTTGCTACCTCACCCCTCTATGCTCTACTTTACATCTCAGTGTCATACCTGAGAGGTTTTAGGGACACCTCGGTCTTCATATCATACAGGTAGAGGGTACAGCATTGACTTTGTGGGGGAAAGCACCAACCACCTCCTTTATCCCCTGATTCTTCATCTCCACCTCCTCTGGGGGCGCCCCACAGGCTGGTGGCTCAGGGGACTGACCCTGGTGGGTAATAGCAGTGATATCCATTTCCATTTCATGTTTGTTCATAGGATAGGTTACACAGGTTAGCTGTTGGAGGTATTTTGACCTTTGTTTGCAGGTATGATGGTGCAGGCTTATGGCAATAAGGAGGATGGATGGAAATGCCCTCTTGGGGCTAGGAGCTGGCAGGACTCGTTCTTCTGTGGCACTGCTTACTTTAGCAAATGTAAAGTGACTATGGAGCTAAACATTTAAGTGGTAATGAAAGTGTATATATCTGGCCTCGCTTTCCCAGTATCAGATGCATTTCAGCTGAGCTGAAAATGAAAGTTTCTTTAAAGGCTGGGGAAAAAAAGAGAGAAGGGAGCACCAAGCAGCTTGAAGGGCTTGAGCCTTAAGATCCCAGCTGATCTTAGAGGAAGCTATATCGCTGTATCTAGCATAGTATAGAACCAGCAGTCAGCCCTACCCATTAGCTCAGGAGCAACACCTCCCCCAGCTCCTGCTTCCTCCTTTCCTACCCCACAGGCTTTTACTAACTGTTTTAAAGTACTTTTCTCTGTGAGCAATTACCATGTCCTACTTGTTTAGATTAAGTTGCTGTCAGTTCATTTTCATCCAGATTCCTACTTCAGTCAGACACTAAGGAACTGCTAATGAGGCAGTGTAATCTGAGTTCAAAGAAAATAGGGGAGCAGAAAACATTTTTCCTGGTTAAAACATTCTCAAAATTACCTTATACACTGGGCTACATGTCTCTTGTAAAGCTGTGGCCACTGCATTTGCCACAGGATCGAGGGCAGCTTGCAAAAATTTGATCCTACAACGTTTTCCTGAAAATACTCAAAATACAGATACAGTTCCAGTGAGATCTTTAAACCTTCCAGAATAATTTACAGGTGAAACAGATTTGTCCTCTTGGACCTGCAAATTGCATAAAGCAACATTTCTCAGGGAGGTGGGGACTATCCCACCCATTTCCAGATTTTACACCCAAAGGCACATTTCAATACTTCATTGTTTCAGTTGTTAATCCTCCTAATCCAACTACAGCTACATGGCTGCTGGGATGCACTATAAAACTCCCACTCTCTTGTCAGGAAAGCCTTATATGCAGTATCTCCTCAAATCCTACATTGTGGTTATGAATAGGTAGTATATTAGTACAGAAAATCAGCACAAGAACAAAGTTAGCAAATAGCCACAGATGTCCTTTGGAATTATAATAGCAATACCGATACCATCATTACTACTACTACTATTTTAGTTAATTAGAAAGGCTTTTCTGTTTTTGTTATCTGAACCTGCCTCAGAATTTCCAAAGAGCTGCAACAGACTGCCACAGAAATTAACACACGTAGCTAGGGGAGCCAGATATACACAACCTTGCGATAGAATACTCCAGCCCTTGACTGTACGAAAGCAGAAAAGATGAACACCATCTGGGGCTACAATAATGCAACCGATGGGGACTACAGACATACATGTACCCCTGGCACTAGCACTTTCCTGCGTCAGCCTTGACTACAAAAAGTGGAGCTCTGAGCCTCTAAACAGGGCAAAATCTGCCTCTTTTTTTTTGCCTGGTGCTACTTCAGCAAAGCCAATGGTATTCTCTGACATTTCATGGCTATATTCTAGCGCAGGATTTGCTGCTGCCGTTTTCTTGCAAGCTCCCATATCCATAGCGTTGGCTGTATTAGAACATTTAAAGCCAGGCAAACTCTATGTGTATTAGTTTCCCATTATTTTTTCATGATACCTTCTAGCCACTGTAACTTCCTCAGTGCTGTAGGATTTACAGTTTATATCCTGAAAGTACTATGAGGACCCTGAGGACAAGCATCATGTATTTCCAGTTTTGTTGTGATACTAAAAACAAACCTACCAAAAAAATCCCAACCCAGTAAGACACAAACTCAGAACTGTTACTAAACGAGGGTACCTAATAATCAGGTAATTCCCAAGATCCTGTTTTGAAGCAGTCTAAGCAGCACATCAACATTCCTGCCCAGCAAAAAGTGATGCAAAATGAATTAACAGCCATATGATTCACTTTTAGGTTCTCTCCTACCTTCCCATGTAACTTCCCCTTTATTTGCAATATATTTTCAATAAATCTAATTTCTTGCCCAGTTACTATTTCCTAATGCATCTTTGTTTAAGGCAAGATTTCAGTGAAGTAACAATTACACCTGTCCTCTCTTTTTCTTTAATAAATGCCACATATGTTGTCACAAATTTGAGGGTTAAAAGCTCAAAGTGCACAGATTCACATCCGAAGATGCATAAAATCGCAATCTACTTCTATCGCATACATACTCCAGGATATGTTCAGGTAGCGTCCTCTTTAATACTCCAAAGGTACATGTGCTTAGGCTGTCGCGAAAAATAAACTTGCAATGTTAAATCCCACACCTTTTTGTGCAGTAGTAAAGGGACCACGTTAAAAAAAAAACCAACAACCCAAAACTCAGCTTCAAAACACGCCAAAGCAAACCCCCCTACCATATAGTTTAGGCCAAGCTGCCAAATCCTATTACAAATTCAATCCTATTAAAATGTTCCCAGGTTTAAGCCTGCTTTGGAGTTTTTCATAAGAGTGCGTGACCCCAGCCCAAACCCCTCCATGTGTGGCCAAGGGACCTGCGGATAATTGTAAACTTCACGGGCTCCCATTAATCTCCGCACAGTCAGATATTAGCGCTTGTAAATCAGCACCTAAACAAGGACAATGGTTAAAGCCATCAATAGTCTTTTAATGAGGCAGATCAAAAACAAATGGAAACAGCGGGACACCGCGATCTGCCAAGGAGGGGCAGGGGAGCCAGGGGGCTTTGTCCTCCCCCCTCGCACAGAAGACCAAGGAAGGGCTCCAGCACCGCGCCGCCGGCTGCCGGTCCCGCACCACACACGCGCGGCCGCCTGGGAACCGCCAGCTCCGACCGGCGGCCGCCTCGGGGGGCTCGGGTACGCGCCGCCTCTCCCCCCGGTAGAGGGGCCCGAGGCAGAGCGCTCCCCCTCCGACCGGCACCGTACCCGTGACAGCCCCCGCCCGCCGGGCGCCGCCTCACCGCCGCGCAGGCGCGACCCCGCTGCCCAACGCACTCTCGTTGCCGGGCAACGCGCCGCTGCGGGCAGCGGGGGGGGCCGGGCGGCGGAGGGTCCTGCCCTGTCCGGACTGGCTCCCCTGCGCTTCCCCGTGTGCTGCCGCCCCTCGGGTCGGGGCAGCGGCGTTCGAGGAAAAGGAAAGGAGCGGCGCTGCCTTCCAAACTTGACAGGGCAGCGTGGAGGGGACCCTCTCCCGGCCTGGGTCTCAGCGGCTCTCGGTCAGTGCTGCCCCGGGGAGGGGGGAGCGGAGAGGGCGGTCCCCCAACTTTACTCCTCTTGCCTTCAGAAAGTGACCGGTATTTGGATGGTTGGATGGGGAATGCCCCCCCCCTCCCCCCCGGCATTAATTATCGCTGCCATATTATGGGTTTGGGTGCGAAAGTGGAGGTGAAAGCCCGGCCCCGTTGACGTCCGCGGAGCCATCCTGCCGCATCCCTTCAGCCCCTGAGCACACAGTGGTGCAATAGGAGAGGGTGTGAGGAAAGGGCCCACTAGCCGTACCTACGTCTGTGGTTGAGGTTGGCATAGGGAGAATACGTTCTGATAGCAGCTTTGTACGAGGTACAGATTTTGCACCCCATGCAGTGATGGAAAACTATAGAAAGCTACGTGTGCCAAGCCAAGGGTGTGTGGAGCATAGTGGCAAGATAGGCACTGGTGTCTTTCTCTCAAGCAAATATTTGAGGGGTTTTTTTACCCCATAGGCCTACAGAGGTTGCATGTGAATAAGTTACTTGTTAAATCACTGGGAAGTAATTCTGTGACTAATAATATTTTCTTTCTAATGAGATCACCTCACAGTCACTGGCACTCATACAAACATTCCCAGCTAAGTGCTCAAAAGAGGTTGAAGTACAAACTGCATATAATTCACCGCTTGAGAAAACTATTTCAGCACAACACAATGCGAGATACTCTCAAGTATTCCTGAGGCAGGAAGAGTGTACCACAGCCAGGCTGAAGTGACTGTTTACATCAACCTGATTGCACTTATTCTTTAGCAAAGCTAACAGCTCTCCGCATTATTAGCCCGTCTTCTCAGTTCCGAGGACCGCACAGATAAGAGATGAAACTGAATTACATGATGCCAACGCGGTGTGTACAGTACTACAGATCAACAGTTGGAAGTGCGTCAGCGTTGGGTTGGCATGAAAGGGTGCTTTTGCCAGGTGCCCAGCCTGCTTTATGAAGCAGCCTGGCAAACCCTTCTCCTCACAACGCCCTTGCCTTGGTCACAGCCAAAAGGTGGCAGTGTTCAATCCGTCATCCCTTGCCACGCAATGCCTGGGCAGATGCCTGCCTTCAACAAAGGCTGTCGTCGCACCAAAGCGCCGTTCTTGTGCCGATTTCATTGCAAAAAACCTCTTTCCGTGGACTCAGAAAACTAAAGGAATTAAAGGGCTACGAGAGCTAGAGAACCTTAAGCTGAAGAACAGAAAATGCCCAGATCACTCGCTGGTTTCCCAGCCCCCCTCCTCTGGCTTTTTTGAGAGGTACCCACACAACTTATTCAGTCCATGGTTTGGTTCTCCTGGTCTCATACTAAAATAAGAACGTGGAATTTAATGACATTTGAGGCTTGCTGACTAAACTTGCTGTTTCAGGAATAAAGAGAAGCTTGCATGAAGAAAAGAATAATGCAGAAGTAATGACTATCCGAGGCACGCTGTCATGTATACGTTGAATAGTAACACTTATTACATATACACACACACGCATATGTATATACATACCTTTATATGGAGGAGCACTTTTCAGTTATGATTATACAATCTGAATGTATATATGTAAAAAAAAATTGATGATTTAAAAAACCCACCTAATTTTCCCACTAATTTATTTCATAAAAATATGAAAAGCAAATGAATTGAGTCCTGAGACTATTAAAACCCAAGTGAGTCATTGGATTTCCTGTGAAAACCCAGAAAATCAAAATAAAAACAATTGACCCAAAGCAAGTATTTCCCCATATATTTAATGGGAGAAGGTTAGTCTTAACAGCTGAGTCTCTAAGCAGGAACCATTATCCTTTTTATGGATATAGGGTACTATAGAACTGAGGAGCACTCAAGTTCACACACTGAGTCAAGGGCACAGTAATGAGCAGGGCATAGTTTGTTCTCTGCCTGCTGTCCAATACACTGTAGTTCTCTGCCATGTAATTTAATCTAGTACAGGTTGCAGCATTAAATAACAGCAGGGACACAAAATATTGTTGGTGTGTCAACCCCAGAAACTATTAAACCTTTCTTAAAATGTTGCCTCTTTGTTCATTTTTTCCTTTTTCCCCTCCAAGGGAAAAAATCAAGTACTGAAATAAAATTGCTATCTTTTCAATCCCAAGGTGAGAACACTCCTGTTTCTCCTGAGCTACACACTCCTACGTGTGTAATTCAGCGAAAGGGAATAACACAAAAAGAAAATTGAGAATAAAATTGAGGATTAAGACCCTCATGAAATACATTCTGGTTATTATTAGGTGTGCTCTGATTAAGTACCTTGACATAAGGCACAATACTGGGTTACAAAGCACTTCTTATTGGCTTCTCAGTGTGGACTGTCTTCTTGACCAGGAGTGAGGTAAGAGATTTTAGGGTAGTCACTTAGAAGATGACTTGCTGACTCTTCTTACCCTGACATCAGCCTTTGCCATTAGGGGCCTCGAGGCATTCGGAGCTGTGTGTGGGGTCAGTTAACTCACACTTGCCTTCTTCCTCTGAGAGATGTCAGAAGGTAATTCTAGACACCTGCTTATCCTCACCGGGAGTGCCACATGCCACTTCCCTGCTCCACGTGTATGTAATTGCAAAGCCAGCAGGGGATATTGGATGATATTAGGAGCTATGGTACCATTAGTATGCGCTGCAGCTTCTTGTCATTAAATACAAAGCATACATTCTCTCTATTGTCATCAGGCCTGAATAAGGCAGGAAACTACAGAGGAAGAAACTGCTTTTTCGGGCAGGAAAAAACAGAAGAAGCTGAGGTTGTTAGAGCACAACTTTGGGGTGCTTTGCTTATCCTTTACCAAACAATTTATTTTCCTGGCTGTCATGTCCCACTGCCGGATGAATGTGGTTTCTCAAAGATCAGCTGTGGGTTTCAGCTTTGCTGTCACCTGCAGCTGGCATGCTGCGTTGATGTGCACCTCACTGAAGTCAGCTACACGCCAGGTACTGCAAGTGCCTCTCTTCAAAATGTCTCCCCCTTGCCCCCGAACTGCACGAGCTTCTCTCAGCATCACTGTTACCTTGTGCCTCTGTTAGAGGTGCAGACTTTTCTATACATAAATCCTGTACATTCAAACTCCTACCAATGCACTGGATTCCTACTAATTTTTCCAAGCAGTTTAACAAGTGGAGAGAGCATTAATGTTGGTAGCTGGTTAGAAGTTAGATGCCCTTTCTAACCTAGATATCTTGATGCCATGAGTACTCATTGGTGAGAGATCAGCACCTTTAGGAGGTAATTAATCTCTTTTTTTCAGAAGCCACTTCAGAGTGAGAGGAGTCACCTGCCGAAATGCAGCTTTTCTCTATGTACTCTAGAGAAATCTGCATTAGCTTAAACAGTACGCCTAACTTCTCAGCCATCAGCTTTGTGTAAGAACAGTCTCAGCTTGGTAGATTGTATATCCTTGAATGCTACATTTCATTTGTCCTTCCGTGCCTGCTACATTTGGTGACTAGTCAGTTCCTAGCTTTATCTTAGATAAATCTTACAACATAAAACATTGTAAACTAAACTATTAAAATATCATACTCACTATCACCAGCATCTTGTTTTATAGGACTTTCCTATTAATCATGGCAGCTCTATTTGCGAGGGAGGTTTGTCAACCAAAAGGAGATAGAACAATCTATGATTCTCAATATCTTTCCGAAGACTGCACCTCATATATATTGTGAGTTAGAAAAATGTGTGTGTTGTTGTATGGCATAGAAAATTAGAATGAAAACTTCATGAGAATAGATACTCTGTCAGATTTCAAATGATTCTTATGCCATAAGGATGGTAAAGATGCCATTAAAATATTGTAAATAAAGCTATTCTCTCAAAATTTGCAGCATAGTTTTTGTAATTTTAAGAGGTTTGGGAGAATGGAGTGGTATTGTATGATATAAAAGCTCATGTTGTTTTTGAACCTGGTGGGTTTAGGGTAGAGAAGAGGTTCAAGCGTCAGCACATGGCATGTGCATCTCTGGGAAACTGTTGGAGGCAGGACCTTGTAAGTGTCTCAGAGTGAAGAGCTTACTAGGATGTTCTGAAAATTTGCATGATAAGTGTCTGTAAAGTCACAGGGTGCAGTGTTAGTCCTATTTAAATCAGTAGGGTTACTGATTTAATGGACCTTTCTTCTGACTTCAGTGCTACAACTCTTGTTCTTATTAAATTTGCTTTGTGGCCAAAATATTGAAAATTTTCAGGGGCATTAATTGTTCCAGGAGATAATCAAATAAGAATGCAAATTTTAGATCTTTTTTAAATCACGCTTTTACTACAGGTAAATCAGTAAAGCAAGAAACAAAATTAAGGCTACAGTGTGAATTTTTGTGTGTATGGAGAGCTTATTAGTTATATTTCCAATGGTTTGGTTAAATTCTGTTGCCTGAACTGTAAAATATTAAAGATCCAAGATAAAAAAGTGCTCCCATGCTTCAAATCTGACCAATTCTATTACGTGCACTATTGAAGGATGAAACTTTTCTCTTGGATCAAAATGCTAGCAAGGAATATTTATATTTTATATAAAGCTATCTTCAAGGAAAGAAGTAGACAGAGTGAAGCAAGCAGCCATAAAATGACTTCTATTTTGAAGTAGGTCAACACTGGGTATATTATTCTTACTGCAGCAGTCATGTTAAGTTTTCCAATTAGGAAAGGCTGTGTCTATGAAGTTCTTCCAGTTTTTATTGATCCCTTTGTAATTTCTAGGGTGATGAATATCTGTATTGTATGCAACTAAGCTAAGGAAGTGTTTGTTTTGTGACTTCATCTGACACTGAAGGGAATGGATTTGGCCACTTATATACCCATCTGCTTTACCATCAAAGGACTTTACATTAAAGGAAGCTCCATATATTTTTAATGTCTGTTAGAATGCCACCAAGCTCTAAACTCCTCAGTAGATGCTAGAGTGCTGCAAAAATTCTGTTCCATGTATTTCCAAGCTCCCCAAACATGATTCCAATCCTGAATCTCTGGAAAATTATCCCAAGTGCTAGATACACTTTGAAGCAGTGTAACTATCTATTCCACCCTCTCAAGGCAATGAATACAGTCATAGAATTACAGAATCATAGACTGGTTTGGGTTAGAAGGGACCTTAAGGATCATCTAGTTCCAGCCATCCTGCCATGGGCAGGGACACCTTCAGCATCCCCAAGTCCAGATACATGCTGATAATTTCACTGTGGAACTCAGACCCATGATGTACTTTAGAATAAAAGGGAATTAGGCAAGGCAGAATTACTAGTTCACTACCAGAAATGCTTATCCAAAGCAAATTTCTAAACAGCTTACTCTGCCACAGAATGCTGAAAAACCACAGGCAACCTCTTTGGTCTAATTTCTTTACAGCTGTGATCCTAAGGATGGGCAGGGCCCACAGTGTCAGGCAGCTTGGCTCTGTAACATAAGCGTGGGAGACTTCTATATCACAGACAGGCTGTTCCTTAAGGAAGGAATAAGAATATTAATTTGTTTTTGTCAGGCTGTCAGAAGGAGCATTTTCAGTTTTCTAGCCACCCATGTGCTATGGGAAGTTGCTGTGCTCTCTGTTTTTGGCAGGTCATTATATGGATGAGATATTGAGTTCATTTGCTCTAATGGGCTGTATGGAGAGCTCCAGAAATGGGGGTAATTTCAATACAGGGTACCCAGTGCCTAACAGAAACAAGATCTGTTCATCTCAGGTAGTATAAGAACGCAAAGTATAGCAGTCAGTGAGGGTTGTAATCCAGAGCTAGAAATGTGAAGGTTTATGCAACTGAAATTGGGTTCATCACAAGACAGGGGTATATTCTTTTTCCTCAGTGTCTCACAGTACATAATTTTCTTGAGTGTTTTTAGACTATGCTACAAGAGAATAACTCTTCAGAAAATGTTAATATTTTTTCAGAATAATTACTTCCAATCACGCTTCAAAAAATAATAAAATTGCAGCCTTGGATCTGTTTTATGCGGTCCTTGGACATGCCTGTAAATAAAATTAAAAAAGGCTAGAAATAAAAATATTAAGAAATCACGTGATTCTCATACACCTTCCAAGACAGACCCAATGAATGGACTGAATCTTTTACCCTGTGGCTATCTGGTGCTGTGGTCTACTTAGAAATGAGTAATTTTGCCTCATCTTGCAAGTACGAAGGCTCTCATTTTTAATTCACAGAGTTTCTTTCCTTATTTACACAATGCTATCAAAAGGAGATATCCAGAGCTGTCTTATCACTTCCCATTATCTCAATCCCATTTAAGAGGCAGAAGACTGCTCCCTACTCTTAGCAAGATTTTTGTATCCAGTATATATTTCTTCCTTGCCTCCTTCCCCCTACCAGCAGAAAACTTTTTCTTCAGACTTTTCACCAACAGGTCACGACCACCGTGACCACTGAACAAGACTGAGAAAGGGCAGTAAAACCCAGTCTCCTGCCCTTCCTCAGTCCCCTACCAACACAACAAAAACATGAATGCTTAGTTTTTCCATCCGTGATGCCACCCAGCCCTCCATTCAGACTGAATGCTGCAGTATTTGGTTTCATCAGTCATGCCTCCTCTCCCCTCCCTCTTTTGAGGCTTAATATCAACTACAGTTTTCTACTCTTTCTATTGGGTCTTCCTTGAGTGTCCAGCTCATTCTGGTATCTTCCCAGAGCTGGTGGACAGTGCCCTGGTCCCTCCAGCATGGATCAAACCAGCCTCGCACCAAACCAGCCTCACATTTCAGGGTTCCTTTCTCTGTGCTTCATTTTTTTTGCTAGATATGGTGGCTGCTGCTAACCTAGCTGAGAAGGTAGATTTGTGTTCTCTTTGGCTTTGGTTGGTGTGGCCTAACCCAGACTGCCTTTGTGCCATACCTTCAAGGAGTTTTTCTTACGAGCACAGCACAGCGGACTGAACTGGCGTGCCAGGCTGCATGTTGTTAACAGACCAGCGGAATAACTGGAATCTGCTGGAGGTGCAATTAAGCCTTTCTTCCAGTTTCCTTTCATGTGTGCCAGATTGGCCTAGCCTGCCATTTTATTGAGCCTGACAGCAGCTTTCATCCAAGCGACATTGATGAGAGTGCGTAGTTGCTCACACCATCAGCCTGCCAGCTCCAATGGACAATCTGAATAGCTGTGATCCTACATTAAAATGTCAGCATTAAGGGAGGAGAGTGCACCATTTTGTTGCACAGCTGTAAAACCACTTCAGCAAGGCTTTCAAGCTCATTATTGCACAAGCAAGGGGTTTCAAGCATGAGTGCTCATGCCCTGTTCTCCACACCCCCCCTCTTGTCAGCCTTGCTTCTGTAAATATGCCTTTTTTTATTTTTTTTTTAATTTTTTTAATGGTATTCTGTGCCTCATAAGGAGCAGCTTTCAGGCTATGGCAGCAGCAGCGTTGCAAATGTAGCAACAACACAAACTTTACAGCTGTGGGGCAGGACAGTCTAAACAAATGAGGATCTGTCTTTCAGAGACAGTTAGACCTCATTTTCAGTAAATTGCACATAGGCTGTCTTGCCACTATAGAAGCAACACGCTACCAAAAAGGGGTTTGGTAAGTGTCTGAGGGTAATTAGTTATTAAAACAAATAAACAACAGAAAAAGGTGTAACATCTAACTGCAACACTTGCTTTCCGTCTGCTAGGAGGACATACCTGCTCACAGATTCTTCATGATAAGGTCCCTTAATTCCTTCTCAGTTGTGCTTTGCACTTTGCAGTGTCTTTATGGGGAAGGGTACTCAGGAAGGGAAAGAGAAAATAAGAAAAGTACGAGAATGTGATGATGAAATTAAAATATCTATTTTATAGAAAATAAATAACTGTGTGGAAATCTACATATATATATATATATATCTTCTCTCACTGAGCCACAGCTTTCCTTTAAAACATCTCCAGCTTTCCAAATATACTTGAAATTCCCATCAGGTGCTAAGAACTGAGCCTTCTCATATACCCTGCTGGCCTTCTCTCTTTCCTTTTCCCTCTCTTCTCCTCTGCTCAACTCTCCTTTCACAATAAAGAGCACTGCTGTAGCTGCATTTTGCCACAAGTGGACACTTTCCTGAGTATAAATAAATTCACCTGCACACACAGTGTATCTTTATTCTTCTTGATGGAAAAAAGTAGTTTTTACTACTCTGGCAGTGCACAGACCTTTTACCTGGACAGATATTTCATCTCAAAACTGCAGCATTCTGTAATGAGAGAGCTCCATGCCAATTTGCTGTCTTTGCTAGAAGCACGTTGGGTGTTTAACACTATATCTAGTTTTGATGAAAGCCCTTTGGCTTCACACCAATGTGTGGGAGACAGCAAGATCACTTGCTGATGGCTCATCATAGAAGTGATCTGTGTACGTGCTGACCAGACCTGAAAATTCTGCTAATGGTGCCTTAAAAAGGGCAACCACGGGTTTTGCGTCATGGTTAAGGATGAAACAGAGTTAGAGATGCAGACAGCTTGCCTGTTAAGCAGGGACTCTATTCGATCCTGGTCTTGGTGTCCAAGTGTTATTGATGCAGATTTTACAACAAAATTAGTCCAGTCTTTTTCAATGTGACCGATGATCTTTGCCAGTTCTTTGGAGCCATGTCTCAAAAGGCTTTTCTATATAAGTCAACACTTAATAGTGTTTGTCCTTAATTTATTAAACTATGTGTGTTTACCTTCTTAATCTGATTGTTCTCTGTGTTTTTTTTTTTTCCTCAAGTACTTCTTGAATCTGTGATCTATATTCTATTAAATTTGTTAAAATCGTTGAAAAGGAAGTCTAATTAAGAAGGGGAGGCAAGAATAATGAAATTCTCACAGATTTTACATAAGGTGGTAGCTGGATGAGAGACACATATTTGACATTTTCTGAAGGAAAGGCAGGCTTTGTTAGTACAACGGTGTGGCTGGCCAGTTAGATTTTCA
The DNA here is from genome assembly GCA_024733675.1 of Psilopsiagon aymara. NCBI lineage: Eukaryota > Metazoa > Chordata > Aves > Psittaciformes > Psittacidae > Psilopsiagon > Psilopsiagon aymara. The sequence goes on along the minus strand of JANRGW010045279.1, from coordinate 40,454 downwards.
GCTAGGTGCAAGCTTGTCCCAGTGTAGGCTTGCCCATGCCCTGTGGTGTTGTTAGAATGGATGTGTACAGAAACAGGACTCTTTGCAGGGGAAGATTTTAGAGGGATGGTAACAGAGAAAAAGGCTCTATTGGAAACCAGGCTGCTTTAGACTGCACAGAACAACTTTTTTGTAAATTCATTGATAAAACTTTCTATTATTCAGATCCCTTTGTATCACAATGAATTATTACTTGATTTACTGCACTTTAGGAGAGCAAACTCCAGTAGTAGTGTGCGCCTTCTCTGACTGCTTCTCCGTTTTATTAGTATGCTGAAGTTGTCATCTGAACCAAACACTTGCCTTTCCTGTGCTCTGACTCTTTCCAGAAGATCAGTCATTTATACACATTAGCACTTGAGATGTGGATGGAACTTAAATATTCTATTTATGCAAAAAATTAATCATTGAAGAACATCAGATATAATTTTAGGATTATGTGGGCAACTTTAAGAAGAGGTGGCAAGCAGCCACATCTGCTGTTTCCTGATGTATAAATTCAAAAGTTTGCTAGTCCATCAGTTTGTTTATTTAAGACGAGCATTCTTCCGGGCAGCTGAGAAGGAAAAGGCTACACCAGGTCATTGCTTCTGTTCTTGTGTGCATACCTGTTCTTTTATGCTTTCCCATATTTAGTGTTCAGACCAGCCGTGACCTGTAGGCACAAAATTCTGCAGTATTCAGAGGACTTGTTTATTCATTTTTAAAAAAGACTTTCTTCCTATGCTATGGGAAGGCAGTAAAGAAGAAAAACAACAAACAGCACAAAACCCCAACAAAATAAAGCAGACAGACACCCTCAAATAATGCTTTTCTTTCCTCTGGGTTCAATTTTCCTGATAACTTAGATGTCTCTTACACTTGTGGAGATTTGTTTTACTGTTTGGTATATCCCACCTGCGATGCATCAGTGAACATGAGACACCCACAAGGGAGCAAGCTAAAATATAATTACCTGCTTGGAATTTTCCCTTTTCTACCCTGGCTGTGGAGAGACCCCACCCAGAACTCTGTCACATTTGCATCATGTCTCTAATCCTCCTTTTGTCCCTCAGAAAGCACTCCTGCTGAGCGCTAGGGGAGAAATCCTACAATTCCTTCATTTTGGTATCTTGCTTTGCCATCTTCATTTCCATTTTTTGTTTGATAAATTAAATAGATAAAAGGGAACATCTCCTGCTCAGAGATGGCTAATCTTGGGGAATGTTTATTCATCAGGATTTGTAGTTTGGCTTCCCATTTTGGGCAGTTAGCACTACTTTGAGAAGCTAACAAAAAAAGAAATGAAAATCAGATAGCTTCTTTGTTTAGAGTGGAAGAATAATCCAGCTCTAATGGGTCACAATGGACACAGTATCCGCTCCAGAGAAAGGATATTTTGAGTAGGTGAGTACATTTTGCATCCCTGTCTAGTTTGTGTGGAGTGCTCTGTAAATGACCTTTATTTTCCACCTGGGCTCGCCAGAGCTAAGGCCAAAAATACGGCTGCATCATGAGCTATGTTTAATAGCTTTCTCCACACTCCTGATTCTTGTTGTGAGATTGGGAAGAAAGTACAAAGTGGCAACATGCTCCTTTCACAGAGTGGAGCCAGGTGCACTGGAAACCCTGACTAGTCTTCGATGCTAGAACTGGAAAATGGGTGTCTTTACCAAGCACAGCCTGTTTTCCAAACCCCACCGCTTTTCCCCAATATGAGCTCCCTGCTCTGTAAGACTTATTTTGCCACCTCAAAGGGGACACCTGTAGTTCAGGATGGTTCTTCAGAAGTTTCCACATGCTGGAGAAGGCATTTCCAGAATCGTTAGCTTTGCCCCAACACTGGTTACTTGAAGTCTCAAATTCATTGTGTCCTTTGTTTAGAGAAACATGCTGTGTTTAAAGTCTATGGCCCTAAGGAGAAATAGCTCATAAACTCCAGCCCTTTTTAGCACATAATTAATATTAAATGGTTTTAAAAGTGTATGATGCACTATATCTCAAGCATGAGTCTCTCCACATAAAAGACTCAAATCTATTTAAAAAGCAAATTAACTGCAATGCATAGTTCTAAGCTCACTTAAAGTAGCAGCTATTTTTTCTAAAAATATAGTATTTAAAAAAAAAAAAAAAAAGAAGAGCCAACCAAAAAAGGTGCTGGACTTCCCCAGCATCAAAAGAATAGGCACATCAAGAATTTAGTTTGGGCAAGCCACTGTTTTATTAGTTAACACATCTGGGAACTATCCATCCAGGACTTGTCTTCTTTGAATAAAATCTGTTCTACTTGAAAGAAAGGTAGACTTTAGCCTTCCTTCTCTCTCTCTGACACATATAGCAGAGATTTGCTATCAGCAGTCATACTGTCATGCTGGCCTTTGCTTCTGCGCCTGATACCCTTCCCTGAAAGGGACTCATAAAGGAAAAAAGAAGGTGGTTTCTTTCTCATCAGCATTGAGAAAACCAGCCACAGATCACATCTTCTTTAGGAGATACCTTTCTTTTAATCTTATTTTAATCCCAGGCCACTTCTCACAGTCTGTCCCAAAGCACCGTATAGCCTTTTTGTTATCCAGTACAAACTTAGCAAGGATTCACTCTGCTGTCTGAACAATTAGTTCATAATTGAAAAATTAAACTCATGACAAGTTATAGAAACAGTATCTTTACTACCAAATCTGTTAACCCCCACCCCAAGTTTTCTAAGAAAAATTAGGATGGAGAACCCATCAAATTCTTATTATTCAGATGGCCAACTGCTGGAAAATCCTGTTGAGTGGTTGACTAGATATTGGCAACAACACCCATCTGATCTTACCCTACTGACTCTTAAGAGAGATTTTTGCACAGTGTTGAAAGAACATTCTCCATTAGTAGAATGAAATAGTAGATTTTATTGAAAGTAATTAGTCTTCTGTTTTCAATTATAATGCAGCAATGCAATGCTGTGATTCAACAAGAACACTATGTGTTGACATTTGTGCTGTAACAAATTTTAACTGCGAGGATATCAGAAACATACACCCTGAGTTTTTTATCAGGTTAATACTAGGCTTTTTCAGTTAAGACTGTGGAAGAGTTGTGCGTTGTTAAGGCGTACCAGCGTTTGCAAGTTGAGCTTCTTCTGACCAAAACATGTGAGACAAAGGCATAACTAAATTTTAGGTAGGAAGTCCTAAGACAACTTCTGAAGATACCTATACACATAAAGATGAGGAAGGATAGGCATTTCTGAAGATCTTGAGAAATCAGTCTTGGCAATTCCGCTGAATGTGGAGGAATCCAATATGGTGCCTCTCTCAGTTTGAGATGCAAGCTGTCCGGCCTCTAATGCAGGTAGGATCTCATGGAACAAGGTGCTTTTATGAGAATGGAGGCACTGGCAACGATACACAGATATGACTCACTAAGGAGGTAATGGGGGCTGAATGTCCATGTGCCGGATGTGGGGATTTCCAGCAAGAGGCAGTTGAGATTCAGTTTTGGTACTGAAGACTTGAGTAATGCTGGGGTGTAGGCAGTCCGGTTACTTGTGATTTAGGTGGAGCTTTGGTTCTTGAATCACAGCTTAGATTAGGTACAGAGGGATGGTACCAGGCCTTTACTTGTGAGCAAAGAAGTAGGAATCTCATAGAATCACCAGTCTTAAGGAATGGATTTTAAAAGTAAAGCAGTAAGTCTTAAAGAAGTCATGATAAACACTGCAGTATAATTTGATAGATCCTATATATCAGAGGGATACAAGTTTTTCCATTCCACACCCTGAAAATACTAATATACTTTTTATCTGCTAAAGATAAGGTAAAAATTCAGTTTACAGAAAGCCTGAAATACAATTTAATCTTAGTGGCACCATTAGCAAATGTGCAATTTCAACTACTAATGCTAGAATCCTTCATTAGAGGAAGAACAGTAGTTTATGTTCTCTTTCCTAGTATTACTTCATTAGTGTTCATGGGAAAGTAATATTCTATGAAATAAAATGATAAAATGTTAGTAATTGACAGACAATGAATTTCAGTTCAGAGAAAAAACCCTGCTGCATAGATTTCAATGAAAGCTTCCAAATACTATGGAAATCCAATTCAAATGATCTTGGGACCTTAGCATTCTTCCTTAGTAACTTGTTGCATCTCTTTCCATGCAGTAGCTAATGAATCTGCATGACTTCTTGTGAAAGTGTGGTACTGGTGAGCATGTAGGTGAGATGGTGCAGACTTTTGAGCTGCTCAGTTCAGCAGTGTGTCACTTAGTGGGACTAAAACGTTCCCTTTTGCTATCTAAATCTCTAGAATTGTATGAGTTGATGGCATCCATTATACTATGACTAAGTGATGGAATTGCCCGTCTACCAGAAAGAATTCAATAGTGGATGCTAAGAGTTTTTTTATTTTGTAGCTCTCAGCACCTTTTAAACAGCTGTTAAAAGTGGCCTGAGCAGTGGGCTGGAGAAGACTGCTTCCAAGCTGTATAACAAGTTCCTGAGAACATAGTGGCTATGCTGCAGGTACCGTGCCTTATTAAATCCAAGTCATAGAACAAGGATCGTTATGGGATTTGGAACATATTGCCTGAATTAACCCCATTAAGAACCTGCTATTACCAGCATGGTTTGGTTTGTAAGAATATGAAGACATACTCAGTTACTGAAAGCCCAGTAAAGCTTTTTGTTGAACAGAATTATGTATTGTGCAAGGTAAAAGCAAATTTAACTAGCTTTCTGTATTTGCATATTCATTTAACCAAAATCAAGAGGTTTGTATCTAGGCATGCTAAGCTCCCTGATGCCACTGAGGTAATAATTTATCATTATTTATTACCAGACATTTTGAAAGATTGTTATGTGTTGGCATACTGTATATAATTTGAATTAAGAGTAGTCCAACTTTTCACAAACAGGAAGGAAATGTGTGGCAACTGAGAGAAGATTAAACAGAGGAAAGTAACTCTGCAGTGTTATCGTCAGAGATGAGGTTTAGAATATTTTCTAGAGGAGTCAAAAGCAGATTATGATTTCTTCCGAAATTGGGAAGTTGGAACATGCATGCCTGAGTGAAATTTGATCCATAGGATTTCTTCTGTCAATGCAAAAAAATCGGTACTATCATATACAACCATGTGTACATATATGTTTAAGGGTGATTATACAGATATGGAAAATAATGCCTACTTTATTGCCCTTCTTAATGCCCTCCCAGGCTCTTTTCTCAACACTGTCAAACATTAAAGACTTCTGTTTGAAAGTGTGTAATTTGCTTTGTATTTCCTTGGAAAGGAATACATCTTTCACTACCACAACCTTCTGTAACTCTCCTGCCCTCCTCACTCCCACACCCCCACACAAAGACACTCCTTAATTGTATTACTGTTAGGCTGACCTCCAACCCCTACTAAAATGAGGACAAGGCTAGTTTTGTGTTTCGTGGGATAACAATTTATGAGCAATTAAAAATGAAGAGACACAAAGCATTCATCACAGTCTCAGCTAGACAGGCAGCTGAGGTCAAAGGTTCTAGCAATGAAGTGTGCACAATATATTTTTATTTCTGTTTTCACTAAGAAGGAAATGGGTTAGCTAAAAATTATGGCATGCAGCCTCCAGTTCAAAATAGGTGCACTTAATCTTTCAAGACAGTCAATGCTTGGGCAGATAGGTTATGACAGCAAACACACATACACATGCACATGCTTCCAGTATCTGTAGAAGAATTCAGAGCATATTATTGGCAAACTCAAACACACAGTTGCTTAAAATGATATGCACTGAGTGCCCTTGAATGCTTATGTAGCCAACAACTTTGCAGTTATAGCTGCCATGTGAAACATAACATACCTTTTTCTCTGATCCCTGAAGATGAAGTAAGGCAGAATTTTATCCCCTTTGTCCGTATTTCAGACTGCATGTGGGAATCCATGGAAACTTCATGTGTTTACATTCCTGAAGCTACAGTACATAATTTACATAAATATGGAAATGGTTTCGATGTTAGTGTCAGTATCATGGTACTTCTGTGTCTCTGACAACTGCAAAAAAAATGTTCTGTAGAGATTTTTTGTTTTGTTTCTGTTATTTTTTTAAGATAGACCATACAGTTCCAAAGCTGACACTGACTGCTGATTTAAGGTCTGTTGTCTCAGTCTGGCACAAGCAAAAGTATTGGTGAATCATCTATTACATTATGCCATAAATCTGGATCAGTGTGATTTTGCAATGTGTCATATTTCCAACCTGGATCCAAACTAAAAGCTGAGAGTGAAGAGTTTTGAATTGTCATTCTAAAAGGACTCGACCTGCTTGTTTTATCAAAGCACCTGAATGGCTGTGCCAGCAAGAAAAAAGTGAAGCATTGCCTAATGGGTTCAATTTTGCTAGAACTGTGAATGAACATGGGCATATATATATACATACATGTACAGTGCTTGTGGGATTACAGTAATTGAAAGTCCACTTGCATAAATAGGGTCATTTCTAGGCTTCTGTAGTAATTTTTGATTAGAAGAGAAAATGTAAGTTAAAAATGTATTTCATTTGCATCAGAATCACATCGCTTTGCAGGTGGATAAATAATGCAGACTACCAAGGGATGCTTAGGATCTTTGTGCTCTACTTTTGTTGACTGAAATGACACCACAGTTTATTGAATAAGGGCTTCTTTTGAGTAAAAAGAGTGATTTATATGAAGCATGACATCTTTTCTTCTGAATTAAGCCAAATGATCACTAAAGAGGGTTGGTATTGATTGGACTATAGAATATGGTGCATTTGTTAAATGGAAGTTTCTTTTCACTGGAGCCGAAAGCCAGTAAATAGTTCTCAAAGAAAGTAGGGTAAAGGTAAAAACTCAATGAGACTTTTAGTCACTGTTAGTGACTGTAAAAAAAAGAGGCTAAACAAGAAAGCAAGGTGAGAAATGTAGCGGTTTGTGTCAGAAGGATTAATTTTATTTCTCAATTTTGAGAGCATTCTCCAGCAGAAAACGTGGTTCTGTCAAAAGACTAATAAGATCGTAGACATAACAATGGGAAGATGCTTTAAACATCACACACATCTATCAAGCAAACATAGTCTAATCGAGTTAAGTGCTATCCTACATGCTAGGCCTAAACTGCCCAGGAACATAGACACTAAAAACTGATGGAAACTGCTTGTGTGTTTCTCATAACCAAGTCAGCTAACAATCAGCTATGTCTGGGACTCATGCTGCAACAGAACAGTGTCTCCCTGTCCTGGGTTCAGCAGTAGCAGTCATTTTTCTCCTTCTTAGTAGCTGGTGCAGTGCTGTGTTTTTGACTTTCAGTCTGGGAACTAAAAACCGATGTTTTTAGTTGCTGCTTGGTAATGTTTGGTCTGACCAAGGGCTTTCTGAGTCTGATGCTCTGCCAGGGAGGAGGGGAAGCCGGGAGGAAGCAGAGACAGGACACTTGACCCAAACTGACAAAAGAGGTATTCCACACCACAGCACGTCATGCCCACTATATAAACTGGGGTCACTTACCCAGAAGAATTAGATCACTGCTTGGGTCATGTTGGGTATAGGTCTGCTGGTGGTGAGCAGTTGTATTCTCTTCTCTTTTTATTTCCCCTATCATTATCATTATTGGTGGTTTGTTATACCTTAGTTTACTGGACTGTTCTTATCTCAACCCGTGGGAGTTACATTCTTTCATTTCTGCTCCCCATCCCTCTGGGAGTGGGGGGAAGAGGCGGGAGTGAGCGAGCAGCTGCGTGGCTCTGGGTTGCTGGCTGGGCTTAAACGATGATGCTCCCCTTAAATATCTCAGAGTCAGCCATACTGACAGTGGGGAAAACCTCTAGGAGGATCTGGGAAATAGTTATTTCTTTTATCTCCCATGTTAAAGGACAATAGTGCATAGACTTGAATCCTTCTGGCTGAACAGGAGCAGTGTATGGGGAGAGAGTAGTCTCTCAGGACTCATAAAAAGCTGTGTCATTCAGGGGCATTATGTGAGCTAAAATACAAAAATTATAATAAGAATGCTGATTTATGTATATGGCATATACATTGTATAACTGCATACAATGTGTATACAAGAGTATACATAGTGTTCTATCTGTCATTGCTTTTAGAATATGCAGTGGAATATGAAATTTTTAATTTCATCTTTACTGGAGTGAGCCTTCAACAATGCATGCAAAGTCTTTCCCGGAGAAATCACAAACCAGTGCGGGAGATCAAGGACAACGCAACAACAACCAATGTGATCAAGTATTGACGATCTAGTGTATGCAAACACTGCCTTTTATAGAAAAGTTTCAAGATCCTAGAACATTCGATAACATCTGATTGGTTAACATTCCTTAGCTGGGTGCTAGCAATCCTTAATGATTAGCTGCAGCTTGTGAAATGTCCATAGCGACAGGCTAACACCTGCCCCTCTGCTCTGTTGGCAGGTAGGCATCCTCTGTTAACCCTCTCAGCTGCCTGTGAAGCCTTCTGCTCACTACTCGAGTGAGACTAAGTTAAAGGCTGGATTGCTCACGTCCATTCTCAACAAGAAACGCTTCCACAAACCTGGTATCAATGCTAACCTCAAATTTTAAGTTAAAGAATACTGGGTCTTGGGTGGCAAATTCCATAAGAATTTAAGAATGAAATTGTGATAATTTTAATTCAATATTTTGGCTCCAACAGTAGCTAATAGCAGATTTCTATGGAATAACAGAATGGGGAAAGAAATGAGAATACGGCCATGTCTCCATGAGTCCTTAAAATTATGTAAAGAAACCTTTCCTACAACATGTCTCTATTTGGGCTGAGGAGTTAGTGCTTGGCAGCTGTGACCTGTCCAGCCATCAAGGAACCAAGATCACTCCTGAATAGCTGAGGAGACTGAGACATGATCTATCTTACTTATTGTACCTCTTTTCACAGAGAATCTTTCAGCTCCTGGTTGGAGGAATTTGTCAGATTTATCATGCAAAATGGGAATTAGGATGTGTAATTGGGGTTACATTATGCTGGATGCTTGTGGAGCTCTGATATGGTTGTGTTCCATTCTCTGTAGCCTTTATAACTGCCTTCTTTAGCTCAGTTAAGGTTATATTCAGGTTAAAGTCAAGTTGAGTCTGCATGTTTCATCTTCTTTCCCAGGCACAGAGGAAAGATCCCTCAAATTCTCTGCTGTTCTCGTTTAGCAAAATCCATGAACATTTTCATATGTTATTCAAAGACTGACTGTGGGGGAACAGTTTGTTATACCGGCATGGTGTCCAGACCTTTAGCATTGCCCAGTGTGAGTGTTCTAGTCAGGGAGTAGGTTAATGATTTCTTTCTTCTTGCACAGCAAAAAATTGCCTCTGGTGTCTTACCAGATTGCAAATTGCAGTGGTTATGAAAAAATCTGTTACAGGCATTGCCTTTAATGAGTTTGTTTCCTGTTCTTTGAAACATGAACAGCCTACCTACAAGGAGAGCTTGGGTTGGGAGACAGTTTGATCAGCTTGGGACAAAGGTCCCACTCCTAATTGACTTCCAGTTGCTAGGTGACGGGCAGGGCAGACTGTATGGTGGTGAGATGTCAGTAATGGGTTGTACTACCTTGATTGGATTCTGTGACAGTCATTCCTGTTTCCAGGTACTTTTTTTTTTTGTGGCCATCTACCAACCTGCCCAGTCTTCCTGTGTCCGCATCCTGCTTCTGTCTAGGATCAAAGAGCATTTTTCTGAAGGTCACCACAGCTAGGTTTGGTGCCTTGTTCTGCTAAGGAATGACTATGAGGGGTGAAAGAAAAACAAAATGAGGAAGGGTGGGAGGAGAGGAAGAATGGAGGTCTAGGTGAAGGCAGGGAGTGCGTTCTGCAGTTCCCCTGTCTAAGAAAGAGATGAATGCATCCCCTCTGAGCAGATATCTGATATCCCCTACAGAGAGCTCCCTGGGAAGCCTCTGATCTGATTATTTATACTGAGCTCATAGGGACAGTGTTGGAGGGTATCAAGAGGTCATAGGATATTAGTTAAAGCATCACTGCATTTTTGGGGGATTAATTCCGACATTATGCTTTCTAATGTGGAACACTTCTCATTTAATTGAGTTAATAAATTCAATCAAATGTTAACATTTGGTCTGCAAAATAAGGAATCAAGTCTCAAAAGCATCTTGATAAATGACAAGAATCTTAAATAGGTGGCTTCATAAATTATAGATGCACATATTTACAAACACATCCACATACACAGTGGTATGAATGTGCCCTTTAGTAAATGAAACACAGCACACCTGAATTATGTCTTTGGTGGACGCTTTTGGATGATGCTGACTGCCCACTGCGTGGGCAGCTTATTTACTTTTCATATACCTGCTCTAAGTCTGTTTCACCTTGGTCTTAGCTCAGGCTGCTTCACACTTATACAAAGGCTGGACACAACTGCCCTGACCCATTTTTCTCTTACTAAGAGGATTTTGGTGTAACCTAAGGCTAAATATTTTGTTGGTAGTGTTAGAGTTTGCACTGTGAAGAACTGTGAAGTCGGGAATATTGAAATGTTTGTAGAATTGACAAGCACAGATAGCTGGGTGTAAAACAGAAAATACAATCCAAACCCTTCAAAACAGCACACTCTTCTACTAACTCTCCCTCTGTACGGTAAGGAGTTTTGCTCTGCACCTCCTCCTTTTAGGCCGCTGTCTGCTGGTCACTAGCACTATCCCTGCAGCTCAGATATGAAACAAGACACAAATGATCCTTGAAGGCAACAGGATCTTCAGCAGGAGCTTCTGGGAAGCTGAGGATGTTTGGAAATCAGATGGCTAATTTTTAAAAATCCTGCCCTAAATATTTACAAGAGCTATGTAACATTTCAAGCCTCTCCACTGCCCCTTTTTGTGGCCTTGATGAAAAACATCACAAGAAGAAGTGCCCTGATCCTGACTGGTTTCCAAGTCTCATTAAGTACAATGGGTTTGCAAGTGCCTCTGTACATACCGGCTGCACTACATCATCCCCTGCATTCCTGGGTCTGAAAGCTGCACAAGACAGCCAATGGAGAGGGGATAAAGGACACACTTTTTGTGTCTCTTTTCCCAGCTTCCATTCTTTGCTCCAACCAAAGGAATGAAATCGCAAAGCCATTACCTCATTTCTGAATAGTTTGGAAAACAGCTTGCTTTGCTATTTTGAGCTCAGGGGACATTTTTCTGTTGCATGGAAAAGTGGAAATCTTGTGACTGGTTTTTGTTTGTTTGTTTGTTTCATAAGACTCACACTTCATCACAAAATGAACATGAAATGGTAGTGAGTTAGAAGTTGAAATGCAAGGGTTTGCAGGGGCTTGTTTCTCAGAATTTGATTACAGGCATATGTTTCCCCTGCGGCTTTTAAGATTTTAGTAATTAATTTCTTTTTCTAGAATTTTGATGCTGCTCTGTCATTTTTGCTTCCCCCACCTCTCATTTTTTTTTCAAACGCCACCTCAGTTTGGTAAGGAAAAAAGTCATCTTTGCGATTTTGTGAGGCTTTCTCATAATTCCTCTGTTTAATTTGTTTTCTTCAAGTTGCTCAGTACGAAATGTACTAAAAACAATCAATGCTAAGAGGAGGATCATATGAAGAAGCTTTAATTGTTCAAGTAAAATATCAAAGATTCACCTAGACAATCACGAATGGAGCAGTTTGTTTGCACATGCTATCTAATTAATTTAGTCTTTCTAAGATTTTTTTTTTATTGAATGTAGAATTTCAAAATATCAGGCAAACCTCAGTGGATGTTGTTAAATTGTAATTAAATCATCAGATATTCTCATCTCAGAGCACTTGCTTGGAGATGGTCTAGGCTTTTTATCCATATTATACACCGTCCTCCTTTCATGGGGATTGAGGCTGAGCAGTTGGGTACCTTCTGCCTGCTCATGCCATAACAAAGCAAAAGTCATTTTGCAATGCAAGGCAAAATGAAGGACTTCATACGTTGTATAGCTTTTCTTTTGGCTGAGTGTTTACGGCAGTCCTGACCTGAGTTCCACAATGTGATGTATGTGCAGAAGCTCCAGTGCCTTTGTAGATCTGTAGTGTGGTCCATGTGTAGATGTGATCCAACATACAGACCTTCATCCTTACTTTCAATGCTTTGCAAGTATCATGGCAGAACTTATCCAACTTCCCAGTCTGTTGTCCAAGATATACACAGCTTCCATAGGTCAGTGCCTGTGGTTTTACTTGGAGCACGGCTCCCTTTTCTAGCTCATCCCTCTCTCCCATATACTGAAAGATGAGACAAGCTGATCCTTGTCTCTCAGCAGACTACTATCTCTTTATGATTAGACATTATAAAAAATATTTACAGAGCAGTTTTTTCTTTTTTTTTATTTTTTATTCATTGTATCTTTTAAAGCTTACATATATGATAGACGTAATAAGCAGTTACTACTGGTTAGTAGTCATCTATGCTAAGGTATACTACTAGTATTTTTGTGCAACACCTGAATATTATTTTATGAAATAAATAACTATCAGAAAATAATTGTTTCATGAAATGTGTTTATTTTCCAGTTTTGCCAGTGTTTGTCTACTCACCGGGGTCAGAGTGATTCAATTTCAAACAAAAACCCTCAAGAACACAATAAACTTACCAATTTGAAACAGAAATCCACAAAATCACAGTAAATTAAATTTTTATGGTTTGGATTTGAAACAGAAAACCATATCCGTAAAGCAAATAGCCATTAAAATTAATCTCACTTAAAAGCTTATGCTTGTATGTTATGTTGTAGATCCTAGAAATGGCATGTAGCAGGCGGTGCCTCTGCTTTTCTAAATTTTAGACAGCCAATTTTCTGCAGAAGAAAAGAGGAAGGCAGAATATCTTTGTTTCAGGAAATGCCAAAATGTTTTGCAGAATTATAATGGTTAAAATTTTAAAAAATCCACTCTCCCATATCCAAACTGCTGTTGAAAAGGTCAACTTCAACACAATTCTCATCACATGAAAATTTTAGAAAGATTTTGCTTTCACACTGACACAGAATAAAAACAAGTCTTAACACTTCATGAGTTGTCATTAAAGGAAATGTTCCTTTAGCTTTGGTGGCAAATCCAGGACCATGTTTCCTTCAGTGAGTGTCATTAACCACACCTAAAAGGTGGATCCAAAGAGAGTGAAATTGTCACTGTCTGCAATAAAGGCAGCACCATCTCCCTGTGAGTTATTGATGTCAAACCTTGGTACAACTTTCTTCTCACAGAGGCCTTGATCTATCAAGGAATTTCAGAATGTGTTGAATTCAAGTGCAGAAAGTAATCTAATATTAATGAGATTCCTGCCATATTTTTTTTAAGTTCAGACATGTGCTTAAATTGCAGTGGAACAAAAAATAAGCTAAACACAACTTTCAGGGAGCTGTGGCACAAAGTGTGCAAACAAACTGTAATACTGCTCGTAAAAATTGTGTGCCTTTACTCTAAAACTAGTAAAATGACTTCTTAGTAGATGCATTTGAGCTGAGTTTGTGTATCGCATGCACTGTTGACTCCTTGAAGGTGATGTAATAGCAGCTAGATAGATTGTTTCCTGTATCGTGGTTTTGAACTGTCCTCTGTTTATGCTTATTGTAAAAGTATCTTATACAAGGGGGTGATAGAATGTATGAATGGCAGCATTACATAAATGTAAAACACAGGCCATTAATAACATATAAACCCTGCAATATTTTCTGATAGTTGTTTTTTAAGAGGACCTTTGCTCTAACCCTTATAAATATTGCTAGCAAAGACCCATATTCTTTTTTTCAATACACTTCTTGTAGTTTCTCCCATCTGGTGCTAAATTCTTGCTACTCCAGCTAGAAAAGCATAGGAACAAGCTGTACATGAAGGGAGACATGTTAACAGTATAAAACTTAAAACAGTGCAGATTAGTGTACTTCTAATAGGTAAAAGTAGTGTACTGATTTTCACTTAACAGTGAGAAAGGTGTGTCAGGATACTGCAGTGCCGGAACACAAGTGGAAGCCTTTTAGTTGTAAATGTATAATTTTAGCTGTCATTATTGAATATATCTCTTCCCACAGCATATTTTCTTTTGAATCTCACCTGACCTTCAAGGCTGCCAATGCAACCTTTCTGCCACAAAAGCCCTTTTGTCTCTATGTGTTTGTGTGTGCGTGTCCATTCTGCCAATTTCCTCCTCACAGTGAAGAACAACTGCTCAAGCTTTTCTTGGTTTTGTTTGATAGTCGCAATTTGATCGAAAGAGATTAAATAAATCAGCAAGTGATAATATGATGCCATTAATACAACTTTTCTGCCCAAGTGTTTTGGCAGCCTTTATCTGCTGGCTTAAACTTAAACAATTACAGGCTTCCAAACTAATTACAGCAGAGAACATTATAGGATTTATGAAATTTGTCAGCTATCACTTCAAAAAGGGGGAAGGAAAGGAAGGAAGAAAAGTTCATAGCTATCTATTATTAAAATGTCCTGAAAGTTCCTCAGAACAGAAATAACATGCTATTGGTAAAGCAGCTCTGAGCATCTTGACTTCTAATTTGTACACTTTGTTCATCTTTCATGCTTCATAAGCAAGTGTACGGAAAATGCTGTGCAGATCTTATGCCAGCAAAATGTCTTCTATACTATTTAATTTACAGCATCAATGCCTTAATTATATTAATTAATACACAGCCTGTAAATAAGTTGACAGTTGTCTAGTGAAAACCCTGCTGTGGTTTTCCATCCTTTGCCAGACAGAGCTCTAGTCCTTGTTGCTTGAGATAGATCACAACAGGGAAAACCATGCGGGTGACTAATGGGCAGTAAAGCATTTAGAGGCTAGCAGAAGCAAAGGTGGTACCAGAACATCCCAGTGCTTCTGCAGAGGGGAGTGCAGTGGGAGTCACCAGCACCTGGGGATGTGACGACTGTGGCCCCACAGGAGTGCTGTGGGGGTGTATTCCCTCCTTCCATCTGGAAATGTAGCTCATAGCTTCTCAGCTGAACAGTCAAAAGGCCAACCACCACAAGTACAAGGAGACTCTGGTCTCTTTTGGATTAGGGCAGTCGCACGTCAGAATCGTTTTGCATATTATGCTGATTAAGTCCAAGACAGTAGAGTCATTAAAGGCAAAATTATTTCTTTTTAGCATAACAGTGATCACTGCACATTTCAGACATCAGAAGAAAGACCTCCCCAGAACCAAGAGATTTCCTGCAGTATATGATTTGATATTATACTGATTTCTGATCTTGTGGGGCTGCAATACTTGAGGGGCTGGAAAGGTTTTCTAACTGAAAGTGAAGGTCTAGTTGTAAAACATGACTACAGGAGCAAAGGTTTAAGAAAAAAACTAAATAATGCCAGAGTGGGCAGTGCATCTTGAGGTGACATATGTTACCAAGCTGAGGAGCCACATGAAGTGTATGGAGCTTCTGTTCCCAAGGAGCATATTGTTAGTGGTCGGCATTGTGTCTGTGCCTTCTGCCAGAAAGATCTCCTGTCTTAAGAAGGTCCTTGTGAATTTTTCTGTCCTCAGGATAACTTTTGTCAATGAACATTCCCTAGAACACATGCCAAGAAAGCAGTTTCATTTATAATACCAGCAACGTAATTCCTGCTCTGCACTGGTGTTTTCCTTCCTAATAAAGCAAAAGGATCACATATACGAAAGGCCGAGCAGATTCATCTTTCGAAGTAAGATCAGACCTCTGCTGAGGGAGGTGGCAACTACCACCATCTGCAACAGTAGGGTTTTTTTTTTTGGTGATTTGCCTCCCTGCATGCCTTAGGAAGCTACCTGAAAAGCAATTGGTTTCAGTGCGTGTCATTAAATTGTACTACACTAGACTTGTAGGAATGCAAACTTGGCTGGGTAAGTTGTGAAACAACAGTTAGGATGGAGTAGGCCACATTTGTGACCATCAATTCTAGGCACCAAAATGACTAGGAGCCCAGCTACCCCCTGCAAAAGATAAACCAACTTCAAGGCTCAGCTTTGAGCTGCTTTTATTATTCCATTTTGGTCTGTGTGTTGTCCATTTACTAGGTAATGCTGAGTAGTTTTGCCACACTGTCTTTTGTCACTGGTTTTGCCAGAATTGATAGGTGGGAGTCAACAGGATGACAGCTAAAAAACATGGACTGGCATGAGTCAGGTTCTGCCCTACAGACTCTATCACTATCAGACTGCACTGAGGCAAAAATTGCCCAGCACTGTTTGAAGTTATCCAGTCCTCTGTTCTCTCTTACTCACAAAACTCCCAGGCATTAGTCTCACTTTTTTTCCTGTGATTAATTAAGCAATCATCTTCTTTACAGATTTATTTCATTTTCTTAAAAAAAAAGGATGACATTTTTTTAATGGAACCTTAAGATTTGATCAATGTCCACAAATGCTGTAAGAATACTGTAGGCAAAGCGACTATTTTTAAATCAATCTTTTTTTTTTTTTTTTCTACATCCATCTCATTCCTCTATGGAAGAAGTCCACAGATAAAAGCTAAAACCAAGGCTGAGGTGAATATAAAAATAAACCTGTAATCTGATGATCAGCACTGTAACTGATTCAACACAGACACTCCAGTACTTTTCACAGGGGCAAAGTGCTTTGAATGCTTGCAGTGATGTATGCACACGCACATGTACACAGGCATTCACATGTACACAGACACATGTGTATGTATAAATATGCACATGCCTACAGACACATAAATGCTTAGTTTGCTGAGTATTGCTAAAGAGCCACTAAAGTTATGTGATTCATGGTTGAATAGCATAAATTTAATCTGGCAAGGTTTAATCCAGCTAATTAGGGTTGATTCAGATGGAGGTAGGTTTGCCTATGTTTCAGCATGGGGCACACTCTAGCATGTGCTATAGGAAACCACAGACATTCAGTGTGATCTTACATTGCTAGTTTGTAATGAAGTGCACTTCACCATGTCTTGAATACTACCACAACATAGAATCATAGAAGAGTTTTGTACAAACTAAATTGAAAGTAATGTGAATAAAAATATTCATGTGGCTTTGTATCTGCAGTGCTCTTCTATGTATTCTGGTATGATCCACGAGGGTGTTAAGAGGCTGAATGGATCAAGATTCTTATGTTTATTATATTTGTGATGTATTTTAAAAAGATACTTTGCCAGATATTTGTTGAAAGGACGTGAATGCGTTCTTTTAGTGCTGAGGTTTACATTAATTAATACTAAAACCCACCAAAATCATAGAGATACGTTATATAGTCTGTGTTCAGTGAACACTGCTCATGAGTCTCCTGCTCTGCTTAGTCAACAATTCTGCTTCTGATCTGCCTTACACTTTACATTTCATACCAGCAGCAGAGTGCTGATGAGATAGATAGATTTGCCAGATCTGTCTAGACTAAAATCTTTTCCCAGTGTGTCCAAGCCAGAATTGGCTGAAACATCAAATGTGAGCATGATGCTGGTGGATCTCCTTTCTTTGCCACCCCAGCACGTGTCTTTCTATTTGCCTAGCTGTAGGGAAGATTGAAATTGATCTGGCAGGAGATGTGCCAGCTAGCTTTTCTTCTGAGAAAACAGTATCCTGTCCTCCCTCATGAGTGCTGGATCTAAATTCTTCAGTTCTAGATGGTCCAAGTTATAATCTTCACTTGACACATGACAAATGCTCTGAAACACAGATTGTTGGAGCCAAATATAGACATCTGGGAATCTGAAAAAAAGGAGAAAGAACTAGACATGTGCTAGTGGCTTTAAAACAAATGCTAATAAAGGAAACAGAAACGTGATGATTGCCTCTCCTGGAGGACTGCAGGAATCAAGCCCAAGCCTCAAAAAAGGTGCAAAAGTTTGGGAAAGAGGGTGAAATAGATGATATATGACATGTCAGAATTTTTAGCAAATGCAAAACTTGAAAGAGCTCAAACCCCCACCGGGCGGTATTTAGCTCTCTCTCAGTTTACACTGTAGATTATACCATTTCTTCTTTTGTGTTACAGAATTTGTGTCCTTTCACGTGATTTACCTCAAAGTCAGGGAGGCCAACGGTAAGACATTTTATAGCACAGAGTCCTGTTATTCAAACCAAAGTGGGTGATGGCCAAATATGTGATGGCTGGAGAAAGTCACCATGACTGGGAGTTAAGGGTTTGCTTACAACCTACTGCCGGGGTTACTTTTTTGATCTGTCTAAAATAAGACTTTGAGAGGTATGTGTACTTGAAAATGAAGCAGGTGCAATGTAGACATTCCCTCTGTCATTTCTTGAAGCTCGGGGTGGACTGCTGCATAGAGCTAGTTTTGTTTCTTGGTCATGTTTTGATGTATCGTTGTATGATATAAATTAGCATTGGTTACACAGCATAAGGATTTGAAATGAAGGAAAAAAAAAAGCACATATAAACTTCCTATCTATAATATCTTCTCTCTGGAGAGACAATGAACAAAATTGTAAAGCCAAATGAATAATGTTAAGCTTCTGAAAACATACCCAAGCCCATAAATTGGGATTGGAGGTGAATACACCCTGTTTCTCTTACCTTCACAGAAAGTAAAGCTGAAGATTGACTGTTTAAAAAAACATACCAGCTAACATTTCAGGTTGCCTAATCAGGCAGAGCTCGTGGCTGCAGGCTTAGAAGCTATTAATAGTCTGCTGCAAGAAGAAGGGCAGAAGAACAGGGAACAAACAAAGGTGCAAAAGAAAAAGGAGAGAGAAGTGAAGGGATTGGACAAGAGCGAAAAGAAAGTGCAAAAGGGGAAATTGCATGTCGGAGACCGTGAACTGGGAAGAGAAAGGAGAAAGAGAAGAGTGCAAGCACAGATGATGAAAGAAAAAGCTGGAGGAAAATGGATGGGCTCCTGTGATGGCAGAGAAAGAAATGACTGAAGAAAACCCACCCAGGGTCTCTTGCCAGTCATGGACAACACAAAGCACTGACCCAAGGGGAAATGATTCTGAATCTGACTGGAAGACAGTCAAAGCTGTGGGCCTCTGCATGGGATTTAAGGAAGGGACCTTGCTGATTTTCCTCAAAGGTGGGTCACCATGGGTTTTAAATGTGGAAGAGCCTATATGAAAAGGAATTTTTGATCCCTGTCAGAAGACAAAAATTGGAAGACTTGAAATGTACTATTCTGTATAAAGTGTCAGATAGCAGACAGACAGAGAACAATTAAGACTGCACAAGGTTCTCCATCAGCAGCATACAATGGGAATAGGATTTTCTTTTTCCCCGGATGTCAGCCCAGCCACTCAGGCGAGACGAAGAGAATTTCTTCCACTTAAGAAATCCTTTGTTCAGGAAAGAGCTGTTCAGGCCTCTGTTCTCTCCCCAGCCAAATAGTATGTAGTTTTCACAGAGAAGACTTCACTTTCTGAGGGCATTGGTAACCAAACAGCTCTTGGACAAAATGCAAAATGCAGTGAGCCCAGAGTATCCTTGGAGTCTGACAGGAAGGCTAAAGACTGAATGGAAACATTTTCAAATGTAAAAGGTTGATATTTATTCTTGCAAAATCTGCCATAGTGATTTTTGTTCTGTGAACCTTGCAAGAGCCGAATTCATGTTTGTTTTCTACAGAGTGTATGCTTGGTCCTGTCCATGTTTCTGTTGAATCATATTGACTGTTTTCTCAATACAAGAAAACTGCATGTAAATCTGTATAAAACTTGCCTAGGTCCTTGTGGAACTGTAGATCATTCCCACAAAAACTAACTAGATCATGAATAACCAGCTTCTATGATAGTTTAGTTAAATATTTTCTACTGGTGTGCAATAGCAAATATTTAACAACAACAACAACAAAATGTAGTGGAGCTGTTCAACAAAGAAGAGACTGAGACATCTGCATTACCAGGGTTTATTTAGCCTTTGCTCACTGAGATTAAAACCTCTGGATTCAGCAGAAATTTCTTGTCTGACTGATTTTTTTCTCTTGCGCCATTAATGCACATACATGCAAAAATGCTGGAATGTACATGCACAGATGCGCGTATATGTGCATGTACCCCTCCCTCCCCTGGAACTTGGAACACAAGTTTTATCATTCAATTAATTGTACCAATTTAGTAAACTCTGTGGTTTTTATTATCTTGCTGATACTAAAACAAGGAGACCCCATTATTATTTTTACATTCATGTGTAAAACATTGAAAGACTCATAAAATTATCAAAAGGAATGTACGATTTCCCAGCATGTATACATTACTTGAAATTTCTTCTTCATAAAGGTAAAATAAATCCTGGTTCTGAATTGGAGTACAGAGGTACTGCAACCAGCTATCTTTCTTTACTTTTATTTGACTGTGGCTATGTCTAGTGTCAGTATTTACATGTAGTGACCTCTTTGCTCTTAGACCAGACTAGAATTCTCACAACTGGGTTTGACACTGGATCCTATGCAGTGGAAGGAAAGAAACCTGTCTGTCCAATAATTTCAAGAAGCCATGTAACTAAAAAATGCAGATTGAGTTTTTTACATACTAGTCTAAATGCAGAAATACTGTGTGTCCATCCTCTTTGCAGTATCTCCCTTATTGGGTTACTGATGACTGGCAACACACCCTACACAAACCTGGATCTTAAGATACTTGGAAATTTCACTTGTTGCATACAGTGGCTATTCTCTTCTTAATGGGTGTTTCTCACCACGATCTTGTTACATCTGTGCCCCATTGTCTGCCCTCACTTCAGCTCATTTTCAAGTGTAGCGTTATACACTGGTTCAAATTTATGTGCTTTTAAATGGTTTGGTTCCTTGATAACCAAAGAGAACACCTCTCCTTTCACGTGTGACCAGGAGGCTGAAATCAGCAGAAGGGGGTGAAAGCTTCCTAAGCTGTCAGGGCAGAATGTGGGCTAGCTGGTTGATAGGTCACAGAGCAAAGCTTTGCTTTTCTTTGAGGGGAAAAGAAGGAATGAGCTGTACTGATTGATAAGGGGGCTATAAATGCTTTGTGGGCGGAAGTGGAAGTAATTTTAGGGTTTTGGGTAGTATCTCTAATTTAGAACTTCGATTTTGAGTGTTTATTCAAGCATCACATGGGTTTATTCATAAATAGATCAAGTGGGTTCCAGAAAAAGTAAGCAATTTTGCAATTAGCTACTCAATTTGTATCCTCAAATGCTTTCTGCTGCACATATTTGATGTTCTTTTGCTGAAACCCTGTGCTTTGTAGTCTGGATGTCTTTACACATCATGAAACCGTCTCTTTCTAATCCTTCCTTATTTTCATCAATTTAATACAAGTTGTGTGTTACAACAGGGAAAGCCCCTCCAGCTCTGCATTAACTTATTTTTTTCCAACCCAGAAATGCCTCTTATTACAAAATCTATGAAGCACACATAGGACAGGACCAAAAGTCCATGTTTAAGCAGAATTCATATTGTCATCATTTTTCTTGAATGATTCAGAATAAATGGTGAATTAACAAAAAAAAAAAAATCTGGAAAAGGAGAATAAAAGGCATAAAAGAATATTGTGTTTTGTATTCTCTACTACATTATCTGCTACTACATTTTTGCTGCATATTTACTAAAGTCAGAGCTGCACTACCCAGTGCTTCTCATTTTAAAACAATCATTTATGGGTGTTAAAGTATGCCTGTGAAAGCAGAAGTGTACTATGTCAATCAAAGCTAATCACTGGTACAGGCAAAGTGCTTTTGTTGGCCTCCATGCTCTAAGCCGTGCTTCCACATCTGTGTTTGAAGAGATTAGAGAGGTGCTTCATACAAGAACTGTATTAGTTAAAGCTGATCGACAGTATTTGGAATAAATCATGAAAAAGTTGAGTGCCAGAAGGAAAGGCATGGCAAGACAGTTTTAAATGGACTAGGGCTAAATCCGGCTCCTTCCCATCCTTCCCACCCTTCCTCAGACGCACACGCATAAACATCTACATGCTTGCTCTTCTGAGAGCAATACTGGTTATCTGCCTTCAGCCACTTTGCAGCTAACATGCAGCTGCACAGGCAACATACATGAGCTTGTTTTTACTAAGAATCATACTGTTTATTGGCTGAAGCATAGATGTTTTATTTGATGTGTTTATATCAGTCAGGACTGGCAAGGGATGGGGAAATGGGTGTTAAAGGAGAAGAGCTCTAGCAAACTGCTGTGGTTGGGAGTTCTGCAGCTCCCCCACCTCCATTTCCAGCAGCAGTCTCGCCTCATGAATGCCATGCACTTTCAAATAAATTATGAGTGACAAGTATTTGAACCAATAAAGAGGGCACCATATTTTATATGCAGTAAATTTAATTCCAGATTGTGTTTCACCTCAGCAGTATGACATGTTTATTGCTGCTGAAAGATGAAAGCACCAGGAGTTAGAGACAAGCGTCAGCAGTTCTAGTGGGCACCAGCAAAATGAAGATTTGACAGACTGGTGGCTGAGCCCGTGAAATGAAATGCCAGATCAAATTTTACCCAAAAGGGGTCAGATGTACTGTCATGCCCCCAGACTCTCAATACCAACTGAATAAATGACTCTGGTTCAACAAGCTGCTGAGGAAGGTGATGTGCAATCCATAATTCACTGCTAGAGGGCTATGATGCCTTTCAAAATGTACTGATGATTGGTAGTGCCAGAGCTGGCTTTGAGGATGTAATGTGATGAAGTAACTCTATTGGTGCTGAGAGCTTTTGAAAAGTACTATATCCAATTTCCAAAATTTGTTACCTAGCCTGCCTTTGTCACCTTTGTCCCACAATTGGCCCTGCAACTGCCCACATTAACAGTGAAAATCAAGCCGTAAGCCATAAACTTGCTCAACAATATATGCATACATTTGAGAGATTTCTTTCCGTTGTAGTTGCCAAATTTGAGGAAAAATCTTTTGGCAATCAGCTAAGAAGTGATATTTGTGTAATACCACTTTGGAGGCTGAAAATAATGAAAAGAAGCATTGTGCTTATTTGTACCAGCTTTGCCACCTTTCGCAGTGTGTAGCAGCACTTACTCATGGGAGTTGTCCCACTGGGAATTCTTAGAAACTATTTGTTTGAGGGTTACTCAACATAAGTAAGTCTGGTAGAATTGGATCTGGTATTTGCATATAACAAAGTATATTTAGGGCAACTTGTGTGCAGATGTAATAGCACTGTGCAGAAAAACTTCTAGATAATCTTTTGGTTTTAGTGAGACATGCTCACTGTAGACTTTATGGCCAGCAAAACAACTTCTTCTGACTTTGTAAGTTTCAGATCAAATACCAGTCCTTGCCAATAGCCACAAACACTAAAAAATTCTATTGGTGCTGGTATCAGCAGCAGTGCCTTCTAGATTCAGGTAACAGCAGACTGTCACCTCTACAGGTCAGAGAAGTAAACTCTGCTTCTTAAATCCTTCCTGTATCTGCTGGGAAGACAAGACATATTTCAAGCTGCTGCTGCTAAGAGGTGGTTATAATGTTTTGTCTTCATGTAACAGTGGATGGCTATTCCAAATATGTACCTCATTCTGGGTTATAAATCCCCTAGTTTCCAGACTGAAGCTAGTCATGGGCAGTTCCTACCTATTTGTTCTTGTGTCTGTCTTTTCAAAATAGCTTTAAACCTGTGTAAATAACTTTTCACTCTCCCAGGTATTTTCCAGCCTGATGTGTGTATAGCCAGTCACCTGGGATTTGTTTTGCTAAACTTACTGATATCTTAGATTTCCTTCTAATATGACAGACCCTGGGGACCCTGGCTGTCATAGTATTTTCCTGACACTACTCGAAATATACCAGCAATTGTACATACCCTGAAATCTGAGTCAAAAAGAGCATGGGGGAGTAGAGCTCTAAACAACATTCCAGGCAAGGAATGGGTTGTATAATGGGGTACATAGGTTTGAACCTCTGTCAAAAAAAACATTGCTTAATCTTTCTAATTTTGCCCTTGCCCTTTTTGTGACAATCCCATGGAGTAGCTTGTACAGAGAGTACAGGTACCAGCAGCACCTGGGCAGGGCAACATTTCTGGAATCTGGAACATCTTCTTCCTAGTTTCAGACTGTCAAACTTCCAGATGTTATATGATGTTTATGACATTTAAATAAAGTGACTGGCTTCCCTCTCTGTGGATTTGCCAGTGTTGTACTGGGTGTTCATTCTAGGTATTCTGCACTGTACACCCATACGTAAAACTATGGAGAACATATTGATAGGATTTTAGTTGGCCCGGGCACTTACATGAGCCGCCTGTGCGGCTCTAGGCTACTCATACGTAGCTGAGCCTCAGCAGAAGGTTGGCGGACCTAATGAGGCAAGTGCCAAGTGAGGAACTTGACACTAATGCTCCTAAGTCTGATCACCCTCCAAGCCCATTTCTGAAACCTACAGAAGTGAAGGGTTTAAACGACACATCTGGAAAGAAAGAAGCAGGTGTGCTTCCCTGCTGCTTGCTTTATATTCTGCAATTAGGTCTGACTGTCTGCAATTCACTTGGTGGCTGCTCAAGGCTGCCTTCCACATCAGGTTGCCTTGGTTCTTTGTCCCTTTGTCACTTTCTAAGTATCATGGATGTGCAAATCTCTGCATGGGTCCTGCAGAACAAGGTACAGAGGTATGTCACATCATCACCAGAAGATGCTAGAGTCCTTGAACTGATAACATAAAGCTGAATACAGGATTAAGCAGGAATATAATGCTTGTATAAACCAAGTAACATACTACAACCAACACTGGGCAATGGGGCCTCCATTTGAGGAGGGCATTTTCTTGCTTTTCTTACAGGTCAGTTTAACCCCAACTTCTTTCAACTTGTCAGTCCTTTTAAATGATCCCAGTGGCTGAATCTTAGAGAATTATTAGTAAACAATGCAGTTTTTATTAGTTTAGAGTTTGTAAAGCCATGTTTTATTTTAATCCAGCTGTAATGAAGTTAATGAACTACAATAATTACTACAATAAAATCCCATACAGTGCATTGCACAGACAGTACAAACACCACCAGCCCTGGAGCAGTGCTAGCAATTTGCAGAGACTCCATGAAACAATTCAGCATTTTTCCTCAATATAATTAAATAACAAAAGTTGAATGTATTCAGAAATTTAACAGGTGACATTGTGTCAGGCCTTCCTGTTATACAAACTACAAACTTTGTGATCACAAGTCAGTAATTCCTGAGCTGGATAAGTGCCAGGCCTAGATTTACACAGTTACCTAGAGCCATGTTTTATTGCATGCTTCATGTACACATATATATGTGTATTTAGCAGCATCGACTAGTGCATGCATCTATATATTTTTTTAATTAGCTCTTTTAGCTTTGTCTTAAATTTAAATGACATTTTTCATGCTGTGTTCTATAGGAACTGTCACATAGGGAGCAAGAATGTATTTACACTGAGCTAGCATCTCCTCATCTCCAGCTGTTATGATTTGATTGTTTTCAATATATAGCTATTGCAGAAGGAACACTACATTGAGTGTCACCCAAAATCTCTTAAATTAAAAGCCTGAGAAAAAAAGGCAAATATTTATCTGACTCCTTATGCAACACTCTATTAGAAGGGTTTTTTTTGTTTGTTTTGTTTTTGTTTTTCCATTTGTAAAGTTAGGGCATCACTGAAGCTTTCCTGCAGAAAATCTGAAGGTTTTACTCTAAGGACTTTCTGCAGCAGAATTCCCAATGAGAACAGCAAGAATAGGCACTAAAAAAAATATTGATACAGACAAGCCCTGTGTTTTGCTTTGGCATTAACAACAGAATCTTTTTTTCCTATAGAATCAGAACGAGTATTATTAACTAGTAATAGAAGCAAAAAATTATTTTTTTATAAAAGAACAAAGGACAGTTCCTATGCACAGGGTTTTTTTATTATTCTTAGTTTTATTATCTTTTATTTATATTTATGAGTAGTTCTCTAATTATGTTTGTTTATCATCAGATCCTTTATGTCTTCCTATAGCTTGGTATGAGTTTTAAAAATGTAAATCATGATCAGATTTGATCCTGAGATGTACCCATAAAAGAGAAATCCTTTTATGTGAATAGAGCAAGTTGGAACCCTTTCACATTTTTTGTTACAATACCTTTCCAGCTTACTCTATTTGTATTGTATGAAAAATCTATCGAAAACAAATGGATTCTGTCCTTCTAATGCTTTTCGACCATTCTTTAACCTTACTAAGGCTAACTCCTGAAAACCTGCAGATGACCTGATCTTACTCCCTTATGCAAATAAAGCTTTTATTTGAACTCTTTTGGAGTTTTTTGTAATTAACGAACCTATGAAATTCAGGTTTTACTCATTCTGTATTTCAAACCCTTCTAAAGGGTGGGATTATTTTTTATAGATATAAGTATTTATATATAAATATAAATATATATTTTTTATACATAATTTCTTAAAAACTAGTTCCTAATCAATGCAACACATGTAAGCATTTAATTGTAAGCCTGTTCATAGATCCAGAAAAGTTGATAAGGATATCTATATGTTTTATATTGCATAAACAGCTGCAGAATTGGACTCTAATGCTTGTTATAGTCTAGCCCAGTTCACTTTAGGGATTAATAGGGTATCTTACTCTGCCAGACCCACAACTAAGACTAAGCTGAAACAAGTTCAGTCCCACATGTTCTTGCTGAATAGTTCTGACTGTATAAAGTTTATCTTACTTCAGTATAAGTCAACCTTTCGTGAGGGAAAAGTATTGAAGTAGAGCATGAAAAAAATGTATTCAATATCTAGCTCAGGCAGTTTCTTTGTCAATTTGGGTAAATCCCTGGATTTCTCAGTGCCTCAGTTCTCCATCCATAAACTGAGGAATTAATATTAGCTCCTTTATCTGCCTTGTCTATTCATACAGAAGACCCCTTGCAGCAAGGATTGTCTCTTGCTGTATGTATTGCATTATTGAAGTGACACTGCATCCCTTCCCTTCATTTCTCTTTATGGTCATTTGAGTTAGCCTTTAAGGTTCTATGAGATACTTTATTAATTTTTGTAAAGTGTTTCATACTAAAAAATGAGGAATGATAGAAATAAAAGCAACTAATAGATCATATTTAGGAATGAAAATACTTTATGACTGCAATTGATGGCAATTTAGCATTTTCTCAGTCCCCCTCTGTAAAATTATCCTGATTTAAACTCTTCTGACAAACATTCTTTCTTCATTTTAAACTGTATTTCAGATATTTTTTCTTCAATAACCTTAGCTAATAAAAGTACTTTGATGAGAGCATTTTTTAAGAACTTTAAAACTGTACTCATCCTTTTTTTGCAGGTCATATCCTCAGCTGGAGTAAATCAAAATAGTTGTGAAGTTGTTCTGTCAAAGTGTAAAGCTCTGAAGAGTAATACTGACCTGCAGGCAATGATTTATGCTGACTTGGATCTCCTGTCTTCCTTTACACCATGTAAAGATCTTGGCCCTGCCTCTCTCAGTGAAGACCAGAGAAAACTATTAACATCAGGTAACACCATTGTCTTTCCTCCAATCTCATAAGTGTTTATCATCTAAAAAAACCTCTCAGCTCTTTGTCTTTTATGTTATTTATTTTTTTAACATTATTATACGTTTCAGGTTAATTCAGGTAACTTTGTTACCTGACCAATCAGCATTTTGAGGGAAAGAACTGTCTCATTAAAAAGTTAAGCTTGCCTAGAATCTGATTCCAACCTAAATTCCAATTTCTGCCTGAATCTAGCAGAATTCATCAAACCTTTGTTTGTGTTGACCTGAATGTTAAAGAACATGCAGGGGTCATATGGTGATAGAGAATATAATTATTTTAAAATATTTCTCCTAAAATAACCCACAACTGAAATCTTACCTGTTTGCATCACTTCTAATGTCTTTATGAGATGAGAATATATTTGGGTGCATTTTCTCTGCGTTAAGAGGGCAGTCACACCCTTTGAGCAGTAGAAGAGACATAAAAGAGGGCTCTGATCCTGTGCACTGTGATTTGGCTTGCTCATGAGGAGACCTTCTGCACAAGAAGACTCATCGACCCATCCAAGCTGCCTCCGTGATCAGGGTTTTGGGCACTGAGACAAAACATTTGTGTTACAGTGTTACAATTTTTTGATTACAGAATCTCATGAGAAATTAAGGAAGAATACTAGTTGAAGAGAAAGGTAAGTGGCAATACAGTGCGCAACTGGGAAAAGTATTCCTGCAGTGTTTCACAAAGGAACTTTTAAAGCAGAAGAATCATTATTCCTAACCCATCTTTGAATTTAAATTGCACACTTAAGCAAACTTTGAACTGTACCACACAATAAGCATAACAAGTAAACCTATGCTTTTAATAGTTAATCATTTGATGCATGACAAGTATCATTCTGAATTCTGTGTGAAGTGATTCACAAAAATCATTCAGTAAATTAATGTAGTTTTGCAATATTATCAGTAAAATAGGCAAGCAGCCAAATGTCTAATGACAAATTGAAGGGTTTTGAGATGTGTCTGTCTCTATGCAATATCGAAATTGTTTTCAAAACAGAAGCACCCTGGAAAAAATTGAGCAATACCACGTGAACCATAGCACTATTATGAAAATTCAATAAATAAATAATGTGACTTATATGCAAATTAATTTATCTATCCTTCAACTTTGCCATCAAACATTTTTTTAGTGCCCACTCTGACTCTTAGTGAAATAAATGGCAACATTTCCTTTGGCTTTCAGAGAAATGGCTTTCAGAGAAATGGATTTCATCCTATATCCAGCACTTATTCAGATTTGGTGTACTTTTTAGGTAATATAAATACCACATTTGTAAAGACTAAAAAGGAGCCACTCTGAAGAGAGGGTAGCAATCTGTCAAAGCAGTGGTTATTGTCTGGAGCATTACCTGTCTTGCAGGTGCTATTCCCCTTCATTTATCTTCCAGCCTCGATCTGATGGATTGGGGATTATTGCTCTTTTGGCAATCAGATCCTGAACATGTCTCCTATTTAACTCTGGGCTGTAAAAAAGGGAAAATTAAAAACCATTATGAGACCTCCGTATAATTAATCTTCAGATGGCTTGAAGCTTAAGCATGTAATGTCCTCAGTATGCTGTCTACTATAACAAGTAACAGGAGGGAAACAGAGTTGACATATCAATACACTTTATCCAAGGGAAGAAATGCCAATTGTAGCATTAAATATAAATACAATAGTGTGTTGGCATAACGTAGTAAGGTTCCTGTACTATTAAAGGCTTTGTTCTAAAGCGTATCTGTGTACACAATGAGATGATGAACACAGTGCATCACATAGCTAAATTTAATATATGCAGGGGTATGATGTTTGCAATGCATGCATTTCAGCAGGTCCCATTAGTGCGCCTTTCCCCTCCAGTGAAAACAGAATGAACCACAGCCCCTTCTGGTTTGCATAAAGCAAACAAAATTAGATTTGCTTTGCTGAATTGAAACCCGCTTGGGATTGTGAGCCTCTCTCGGGGACAAATTACTTCAAACAATCCCTTTGTACCATAACAAAATCAAAAAATTCAGGCCAATCAACATGGCTCAAAACCCTCAACACAAGAATTAATAATACAACCTAGTCTATTTTTATTGCTTCTGAGCTACAGATCCTTGTTTTAATATAATTACACTTATTTGTGGTCCACATGTTAAATAAGCTTGCATATGTTAACTAATGTGACATAAAACAACTTTTATAATTTCACTATTGCAACCAGTTTTGTTGCCCCTAGAGTAACATCTCTAACATAGGACAAACTAAACTTTAATTGCATTAAATTAAATCTATATTATGATTTTTTTCTGGCCTATATAGATAGAACAGTAGACAATACTGAAGTTAAATATGTCAAAAATATTTTATTTAAAATCCACTGCAAGTCATATTTCCTGATGGGTTTCAAAATCTAACCCTTCCTTCAAAGAAATAACTTATTATCTCCTGCAGAGAAAGCTCATTTAAGGTGGCACAGTGTTTTAACTGCTTATTAACAAAATACCTTTACTCTCAATGCTGTAGTCCAGGTCATGAGCACAATGTACTTGTATGACATATTTCGCTCCAAACTGATTTTTATGATATTTCCAGATTATTTTAGCATACAACTTTTTGAGCATTGAGACTGCTTAAACTGGAAACACACTGTAAATGAAGGCAGAGTTTATTTGCTTTCTTCATCAGACACACCCAAAACGAGCCACAGGGAAGTATGTTTGTCTCTTCTATTTTCATCAGTATTTTATATATTGCTTCAGACAGTATTATTTCTTAGCATTTTTCAAACTTCAACCTTGCTGTTTCACAATATTATTTTAAATACAACAAAATAATGGCAAACATAACCAGCTCTGATTTTCCATCTTAACGTAATACAAGTTTATGGACAAAAAAGCAGGAGGTCACTTTTATTACTTTCTAATAAGACTTTACCTTATATGAGGCTATAAGCAATATATCAAGATGTCACTTTGTGCCTCTTAATATGACATTGTGGTGATGGAAGGAACCAAGGAGTTAGCACAATTTTCTGAAGTATTGTCCCCAGAAGCATGTTTCTGCAATGCACAGTCTTGAGCACTTGGAAAGGAAAATGCTGACATAGTGCAGAATTATACCCTGACTCATAGTCCATGTAACCCAACTGATGGATGCATAACATATCAATCAAGACAGTTCTGCTCCTGGAATATATATTTTCTTCACAGAAAACGAAACAACCGTTGGCCAATTTAACCTGGAAAATTAAGTCTGGACATACACAGAAGAAATAAAATGTTGAGAAGTGTAAGCAGTGCATTTTTGTTATAGCCACAGGAATGCTGGAATTAACATTTGCATTTAAAAATGGTGCCAAGAAATTAAGATACAGAAAAACATATAAAGAGCACCTTAGCTATGCCTCATAGCGTCACTGTGCACACACGTCTACCTATGTCACATGCATACATGACTATCACATAATAATACTTCTAAACTCAGTAAAACTGATCATGATTTCTAAAGATGACTTTGCATTTTCAGTTTTTCTTCTCTCATGTTACTGGAAAGTGGACTTAGCTGGACTGCATCCCTTAATTAAGTTTTTGCTATAACTCCAAATTCTTTAAGACTGTAATCAACACGTTGACACCTATTTTGCTCAGGCTTTTAATAGTTATTTTATTTGTAGAAGACAGTAGCTCATGTCCTCCCTCATTTTGCTCCATATAGATAAATGAAGAATTACAGTAATATTTACATATCACTTTATGTTGGAAAGAACATGGTCTCCAGAGGAAAGTCAGATGATCTTATGCCAGATATTAGAGGAGTTAATAAGAGATACTGTAACTAGAGAGAAATGATACCCACTACAACAGAATAAGGAATAATAAAATTCATTGAGATCCATGTTTAGACAGATTTTGATGCCTAAAACAGACAAAGAAAATAGGTTTGCATTATTCATTCCTTGTTTTAAAGAGGTTAGTCCACACAATCAATTTCATTTTCAGATACTGGGAGGTTTATTGGGCTAAATCACCAATCCACAGTAGATAGAGAAGCTACTGAAAAATGAAATCCCACCCAATTTACCGAGTTGAGAGGTTCAAAAGCAGGGCAATGAAAGGGCAGTTCCAGTTAAGGCAGCAGCCATGAATAGCCCAAGTGTGAAACAAATGGCTGATGCTCAGAGAGCTTTTAACACAAGGGAGAAGTGGGCTAACTTCACTATCTATCTGCGGAACTGTAAAGTGGTCAACTCGTCCAAAGGCTAATACTCAAAATACAAAACTATTCTGTGTTTTCTGGAGCCTTTCTTACCCCCTGTTTTGTGATATCTGATGCTGTTTTGTGATAGTCTAGATCCTACAGTGCAGGCAGCCCTACTCTCTAGCCCATAAAAGACTCAGAGTTATGATATGTTTTTTCTTAAAATCCCCTCTGGGTGCAACTGCACAGATGCATGAATGAACAGTAACTTTACAATGTGTTTAAATACCAGTAAAAACAATGTCTATGGAAACTTGCTGTGTGGCATAACAAGTTCTTATATGTTGTCATGTGTTCAATGCTGTTCTTCCTTCTCTTAAACCTCTGTTGCAGCACACAGCCACTGCATGTCACTATTAAGACAGAGCAGTAGAGAAAGATTTCAGACAGATTTATAAACTTCTAGTGGAGATGGATGCCTGTATCAGTCAGATAAAAGCTGCCCCCATATGTATGTATTCATTTATTGTTTAAACCCCAAACAGTTATAGTGCTCAGAAGAGTTCACAGTCCACTCTGCGCTACACAATTTAGATTGTATAGGGTTTTCCATGCATTTGTTATGTATTTAAGTGTGTGTTAAACCATTAGGTTCCAAGAAAATCATAGTCATTCATGATTCATTGAGTCATTCATATCTGAAAGTTGTGCCCTCGTGCCAGTGTATTTTCTTGGGTTGAGATATGTTCCTCCTACAAAATATATAAAGTATTATCCATGGGCAATTACCCGCTTCTACCAATATTTCAGAAGAAGCACTTTTAGCAATATAAATTATTCATATTATATAAAACAGCACACAAGCGGTGTACTCTGTCAGAAACTCAGGGCTTTTTTTTTTTTTTGGTGGGTTTTTTGCCTTTTTTATATTTAATCTGAGAGCAAAATTCTCTTAAAATCCATGAGAGCCATTTGCTTCAGTATTCTGGACTCCTGAGGTGTGCAGATTTTCAACTGGTATAAAGTACATATACATATGTCAGTACAGTAGATCAATGTAATTAAGAGCTAGAGAGCAGACCTGAGAGGAAGTTTTGCCCTTGTAAGAATACATTATGCTTTCAAAGGTAAGTGGCATTAATTAAATTTCTATAGTTAAATCAATTATGTACAGTATTTTTTAAATGGTAGGGTCTGGAGGGGTTTCTTTTCTCCATTTTTTGTGCATCCCATGCTGCTGTAGTCTGGCTCCATGCTAAGACCTAGGTCTGCACCATCTCTCCTTGCTTCTTTGCCAATTGCGCTGGTCAGAAAAGCAGAGCTTGAACTGCAGAGGAGGCTGCTTCCCGGCATAGAGAGCTGGCGAACTGGGACCCTGCCTCCATTAGTTCACACCTGCTGCACAAACACAATGACAAAATCAATGCAAGTTGTGGCTCCTCTGTGCCGTGTTGGACAAATACAGATTAAAAACATCCCCACTGTGAAGTGCTTACACTCACACCCAAGATAGCACACAATATGATGATATTTGATTGCACTCAGAAGTTGGATTATATTTTCCCACCTTAGACCACAATTAACCTTTTTAGAAGCATTTCGTTGGGAATTATTTTAACAAGTGTTCACAGAGCAGTGATGGTGATCTTTAACTAGTTTTGTTAAGGAAGTTAGGCATCACCACTGCAAGGACTGTTCTAACAATCATATTAATTCACTGGCTTTATATGAAATCCTTGATACTGATCTTATAAATAGTTCCTGCTAATGCATTTTGGGTGAAATGCTGCCAGGTTTTAGTGATGCAAATTAAGATGACTGTAAAATTGTTACTTAGCGATTTTGTTAAATGTAAATTTGCAGTGTTGGATAGTGTCATTCTGTTTCTTGCCGTATGTTCAAGCTAACAGGCAGAACCACACTCATTTGTATAATGTTAATATCTTCTTGCTTAACTTTTATAACATTCTGCACAAATTAATGTAAGATCCTAATAATCAGGCCAGCTATTAAAGAATTCTGTGATGTGTTCCAAAATGAAGTGTGTAACGCCTATTGGGTTCACACAATAATTACAGCCTGACTGCCGTCTGCTCTTCTCATCACGGTGACACCTGCTAACAAATATGTTGCTAACTGTGTTTGCAGCATTACAAATAGGTAGGCGCTTATTGGCTGCGACATGGTGAGGGTACTTGGCCTGTGTGCTTACCAGTGGAAGGTGATTTAGCAAGTCTGCTTTGATGATCTGCTTTTCACAGTGTGAGACTGTATTTTGCACCCTAGAGTTCCCAGGTATGGTGTCACAGCACAGATACTTCTCTTTTCACCTCTCCCTTTTCTTCCTATAGCCTTCTTTTGTGGTTGCAGGGTGTTTCAGTTTACTGGTATTTTTTGCTGAAAAACATTTGAACAATTTTGGAAGCTTGGGGCCAGAAACTTCTTTTTGTATATGTCTATGTGTGTGTGCCTGTGAGAGAGAGAGAGCAGGAGTGAGAGAGAAATAAATTCCTTCTTTACCATTGCAACTTTATATATATAGTCTTTAACTACACGAGGACTGAGACGCAATAAAAATATTAGACATATAGTTTCAGAAATAATTACACACCCTTTCTGGGCATTCTAATGACCTAAAATGTGTTTCGGCAAATACTCTTAGATAATGAAAAAGGTAATTGTAAAAACTGGTGAAATAAATTAATGAAATATAAAAAGCATGTTGTCTTGTTTCATACAGTGCACAGAGGCATACCTAGCCCTCACCTTTATGTAAACCAAGTCTAAGATTTGAGTTAGTGTTTGAATATTAAATTGGAGAAGGCAACTACTCTGATATATATTTTTCTTCTTAGTTATTTGTTTGTGAGTATCTGTTTTAAATTCCAAATACAAACCCATAATCCAAAAGTTAATAGCATCTTCATTAAGCATCAGTTTCATGTTCTTTGCTACACTTCAGATGGTCAGTGACTGAATACCCCCGATGAGCATACACAGTGAATAGCTCTTACACAATCATAGGACTGGTAAATTCCTTACTACTTCTGTTGAATTACTAGAAATAACAAACTCCATCAAAATCAGGATTTTAGGTCTTCCAAAATATATGAAATATGAGAATTAAATGTGCAGAATGGAAATTAAATGCACATTTGTAGATGGGATAGGTATGTGGTGGTTTAAAAAGGAGGGCTATCTGATATCAGGATGCAGACAGATCCTTGAAAATGATGGAAAGTTCCAATTTTCTTAACAGCTCTTCTGAAAATGGGAAAGCTCAAATGAATACAAAAGCTTAGGCAAACTGAATATTCAGTAAGCTGCCAAGGTGTCCAAAATTGGAAGCTATGAAACCATGGTAAGTGCTTTTTCCATGAAACTGCATTGTCCTTATAATGTAAGACTGGTGACTTGGGCACAGAGTGGTCTTAGGAAACGAATGAGTTTTACCTACCAATAAAACCCCGGTCACAAAATCTGCAACATTCTAATGTAGATGGTTGTTTTCCAACCCATAATGGATTCGAAAAAGAGCTGAGAAAAAGCTCTTTTCTGTTGATTTATGAACAGTTTAAACTCAAAAATAACTTTCAGTGTAGCTAGTCAAGACCTTAAAAGTTTGTTTTGCCAATAAGTAGAAGCTTGAACTTTTGTAGTATGAGCACTTTAAAGTGTAGTTCAAGTTATTTTGATGTAAGATGTAAAAGTTGCCCTCCTTCTGACTCCACTGTCACTATTCTTACATTTCAGATCAATTCTGAAAGTTAGAAAAAAAGAAAAATTGAAAAAAAAGGGACTCTACATTTACTTTGACATACTATGGTCAGTCTGTTTCTGACCATTTTCTGTTTGAAGCGATTCTGAATGATAAATTAAGTCTACTGTTACGCTCCTGCAGCCCACTGTTTTCTGATGATACTGTCCTGGTAAAGGAGGCTAATAAACCAGGTGTCTCTGAGCACTTTGAGGATGATAAAGAGTGTTGAACAGCATTGTGGTCATCATTTTACCTAAGGATTCTCTATCAATTCCAACCCTAGCAATTCTACGACTCTATGATTATTTGAACTCCTGTGATTTCCGAGCATAAAATTTTCTCTTGTTTTATATTTTACAAGAAGTTTCAAGTCACTGTCGTTGTGAAAAACAAATGAACTGCCAAAGAGCACCAAAGAACACCGAACACTACAGTAGTAATTTGCTTCTTTCTAGCCTTCCAACTAAGGGTCATGTAAAAAGGCCAGAGGTGTGAGCAAGGTCCTCTGCATACCTGGCTCTTGTGAAAGGCCTTTCACATGGAAGATGTAAACAAGTCCCAGAGGCTCAGCTTTCTCATAAAAGAGATGTAATAGGTGTTCTGACCCTCTGAGCTTTCCACCAACTTCTCCCACCCCACTTTTGCTAAAGAAAGCATTTGTTTCTGCCATTTCCTGACATTTTCTGAAATTATTTTATACTCTGTCCTACGTCTAGTCGTGGAAAAGTGAAGCTGGCAAAGAATATCACAGAAAAAAAGATAAAAGGTAAAAATATCTAAAACATCCCCAAGTCTAGTCTTACTCAGGACCATTTCTTACTTCCTTGGAGTCAACAGTGCTAACATCCATAAGGTAAGGTGGGAATGACAGATGGTGGCATGCCTCACTTTAATTTTATGCTTGCAGATAGTCTGCTTGCCTTCTCTTCTGGCTCAGACTGGACCAGGAACAACCATTCCCTCAGTCGTTGTATCCAGAAGTTTAGGAGACTTCCAAGGAAACTGATATTAGTAGAGGCTTATTCTCAATACCCAAAGATGCATAAAATATCGTGGATGTAGAAAAGGGCTGGTGTTGATCCTGATGCATATGTTATACTTTCTTGAGAAGTATGTTTCATCAATTTGAACCGTATAAGTGAACTTTCTAAGCTACTAAAAGACTTTCTTATGGCACCTCACTTTATGAATATTCTAATTTAACCAGGCTGATTTGTAATTTTTCCATTTTATTATTGAACTATTTAAGATCAAGCACATCAAATATGAAAACTAAAACCTAACTAAACAGTTTGAGATTTAGGAAATTCATGACGGACTTTTAAATCCAAGTGAACAATTGGTTTCTTAATCTTATAATTTGTTTTTGATTAGTATTTTTTTTCCAAAAGAATTCTTAAAGGATTTAAATTTTATAATATTCAAAAGACAGAAATATTCAGGATTGAAGTGATTTAAATTCACACTCAACAAGAGACTGAATGACACAGGGATTGTTATTGGAGCGTGCAGTCTATCACCTCCATGACACTGGGCCTATCCATCTTTCTAAGTGCTTATATATGTCCATAATAGTAGAATCTGTTAGTTCGAATCAAATGCAAAACAGATTGTATTTTGTAATGGCTAATTGGAGGTGTATGGCAGTTAGAATTAAGAAAAAATACATCAACACTTGCCAACAGTTTTCACGCGCTAGAATGTGAGACATCTCAGCTGTTTCGTATAGTAAGCATAGGTAAAGAGACAAAACTGATGTCAGAAATCATGGTGGGAAACTGTTAGTAAGTGTTGGCTTGCTAATGGAAACAACTCCGAGGCATGACTCCATGGTCCAAAACTTTGTGTCCACATCAAACAGTTCCCCTTCCCTCTTCTTCCTTTGGGGAAGCTCAATATTTCTATGCTTGCAGCCCAGAAAGCCAGCAGTAGCCTGGGCTTTACTAAAAAAAGCGTGAATGGCAGGTCAAGGGAGGTGATTCTTCCCCTCTGCTCCACTGTTGTGAGACCCCGCCTGGAGTACTGTGTTCAGCTCTGGGGCCCTGAGCATAAGGACATGAAGCTGATGAATTGAGTCCAGAGGAGGGTCAAGAAGATGATTAGAAGTCTGGAGCACCTCTCCTATGAAGACGCAATGAGAGAGTTAGGCTTGTTCAGCCTGGAGAAGAGAAGGATACAGCAAGACTTCAGGGCAGTTTTCCACTACCTAATGGGGGCCTACAAGAAAGCTGGAGATGGACTTCTTACAAGGGCACATAAGGATAGGATAAGAGGGAACAGCCTTAAATGGAAAAAGGGTAGATTTGGATCTGATATTAGGAAGACATTCTTCACTATGAGAGTGTTGGGGGCAGGTTGCCCACAGGACCTGTGGCTGCCCCATTCAAAGCAGTGTTCAAGGACACATTGAATGGTGCTTTGAGCAACCTGGCCTAGTGGAAGGTGTCCCTGCCCACAGCAGGCAGGTCGGAACTAGATGATATTTAAGATTACTTCCAATTCAAATCATGCTATGATTCTATGGTCCTTCAGCGACACTAATTGGCAAGCTCAGCAAACAATCCAAGGGCTGAACGAATATGGAGAACTGAAAAATGTGGTGATTTTTGGAGGCGACATAAGTAGGTCAGGGTTGAGACACAGTGACAAGATGGCTTATGGGAAATTGCACTGCCTGCAACATATCTGTAATTTGGATAAATTGAGTCAGTCCCATATGATGCCAATCCAGCTTCTTTCACAAGGTTGAAATCAATTTTAGAAGACAAAAATTCATTCCTATAATTTATGGTAAAACACCTGGTTAATACTATGCGAACCATTTAAATTTCTAAGCTACTTAAACACATAGAGTGCCTTGAGTACTTTTCCTTTATCTTCATTTTGACATACTGTATATATCTTTTTCAGAATATAATATTCTTTCACAGTTATGGGTAGAGCATTGTCTTTTTGAATAACAGCATGTTTGTCAAGAATGACTGTCTACATGTTAGCTACTGTTGCTAAAATTATTTGGATTTCACTGGTCACTCTTTATAAAATTGATTCTAATAAAATCAAGAGATGTATTTCAGGAACAGACTTTTAAGATTTGATATTGTAAGAGTTATTTTAAGTAAAAGGTATTTTTTTCTGAAGGGTCATAAAGGCGTAATTTCTCACTTAAAAAACCAAAAAAACATCAGATTTACTCAAGTAAATCAGGTTTGGGTTACCATTTTTTTTTTAGGGTTATTTTTTTTTTGGTTTTTTTTTGGTTTTTTTTTTTTTTTTTGTTTTGGGTTTTTTGTGTTTGTTTTTGGTTTTGTTTTTCTTGAATCAGAAGATTTGAAATATCATTTTATCAAGAAAATGACAAGGAATGTTCTCTCTCCTATGGAGCTGTGTAGCTGAATGTGTCTCTCAAACTTGTTACCCCAGCACTTAGCATCCTGGTTTCACAATCTTGCAATTAAATTATGACTTTTCACACATGACACTGTTGTTGTCTTTAATAATTCTATTTTTTTAAGATGCATGACACAGATGTCATCTCAAGTATTATTTCCTGTTCCTTGTCTGTAATATGGCAAATAACAATAGAACCCAGAAAAGGTTATCCATTATCAGTTACATCCTTTAGCTCAGAAGCATCTTGCATTGGCAAGAAGCTGACAATTCACCAGAACTTTTCCACCTTCAACTTCCAAACTATATTAATGTTGATATCCTGTAAATCAATTACGATAGAGTCTGTCTGTAATTAATGGCCTAGGTGTATGTCAGATACATAGCACAGTAAAAAGTGCTCCATCCCATCATATTCTTTCTGAATGTGATTTTGTATGCTAAACAGTTTAGGAACACAAATATCTAACTCATCTTTTTTTCCCTAGCCATGCATGAAGACCAAAGCACAGACATGTCAGACGGATCTCTCAGTAATCAGAGACAAACAGTCACAGCAATCTTTCTCCTTCCTTAGTCCTCTGGGGAAATTACACTGTTGTTTTGGGGAGCTTGTTTCTTCTCTGGTACTGAATCTGCTATATTGACTGGGACTTTGTAGGATGTGAGGAGAGAGGAGGCTTTCAGAGAACCATGGGTCCCCTCAAGCTGTGCCTTGCTGAGCAAAATGTAATCAAATAGCAGCACTAGATACCTGATTGTATTAAAAAAATATTTTCCTGATAAAAAGAATACTCAAACACTTGTGTAAGGAAAGTCATCCTCTTTCGTCCTTTTCATGCTCATTTAAGTCTCATATTCAAATTCAAATCACCTGCTGTCCAGGCTCACAAACTGA
Organism: Psilopsiagon aymara; assembly: GCA_024733675.1. Lineage (NCBI taxonomy): Eukaryota > Metazoa > Chordata > Aves > Psittaciformes > Psittacidae > Psilopsiagon > Psilopsiagon aymara. Next base: position 827 of record JANRGW010045279.1, on the reverse strand, counting down.
CCTTAAGGTGTTAAGATAAATATATATTCTTATGTGTATGTATATGTCGTGGTTTAAGCCCAGTCGGCAGCTCAGCCACGCAGCTGCTCACTCATTTGCTCCCCCCTCTTCCTCCCTCCTGCTCCCAGAGGAATGGGGAGGAGAATGGAAAGCATGTAACTCCCACAGGTTGAGATAAGAACAGTCCAGTAACTAAGGCACAACACAAGTCACTACAGGTACCACCAATAATAATAATGAGAAGGGAAATAACAAGGGACGAGAATGTAACCGCTCACCACCTGCTGACAGATACCCAGCGTGACCCAGCAGTGATCTAAACCCTCTGGGTAAGAGCCCCCCAGTTTATCTAGTGGGCATGACGAGCTGTGGTATGGAATACCATTTTGGTCAGTTTGGGTCAGGTGTCCTGTCTCTGCTTCCTCCTGGCTTCCCCTCCTCCCTGGCAGAGCATGAGACTAGAAAGTCCTTGGTCAGAATAAACATTACTGAGCAGCAACCCAAGCTATTCTATTAACTGGGAAATGAAGTTACTAAGCCACTGACCATCATATTTGAAAATTCATGGCAGTCAGGTGAAGTTCCTGATGATGGGAAAAAGGGAAATATAACCCCCATTTTAAAAAAGGGAAAATGGATGAGCGAGGGAACTACAGACCATTCAGTCTCACCTCTGTGCCTGGTAAAATCTTGGAGCGGATTCTCCTGGAAGGCATGATAAGGCACAGGGGAAACAACAAGGTGGTTGGGGACAGCCAGCATGGCTTCACTAAGGGGAAATCCTGCCTGACCAATTTGGTGGCCTTCTATGATGGGGCTACGGAACT
>JANRGW010045278.1:13542-27796 GCA_024733675.1 Psilopsiagon aymara | reverse complement strand
GTTGGAACTAGATGATCTTAAGGTCCTTTCCAACCCTAACTGTTCTATGATTCTACGCTCCTTCCCCTCCCATGCTCCCAAAGGGATGGGGAGGAGAATAAAAAGAATGTAACTCCCAGGAGTTGAGACATCAACAGTCCAGTAACTAAGGTATAACACAAACCACTGTTGCTACCACCAATATAATAATGATAAGGGAGATAACAAGGGAAGCAAATACAACTGCTCACCACCAGCTGACTGATACCCAGCATGACCTAGCACTGATCTAACCCCTCCGGGTAACTGCCCCCAGTTTGTGTAGTGGGCATGATGTGCTGTGGTACGGAGCACCTCTTTGGTTAGCTTGGGTCAAGTGTCCTGTCTCTGCTTCCTCCCGGCTTCTCCTTCTCCCTGGCAGAACATGAGACTCAGAAAGTCCTCGGTCAGAGTAAACATTACTGAGCAGCAACCAAAACCAGTGGTGCTATCAGCGCTGTTCCCAGGCCGAAAGTCAAAAACACAGCACCGCACCAGTTACTTAAGGAGAAAACCAACTGCTACTGCTGAACAGGACATCACTTCAGCTGTGTGCTTCATTGGAAGAGTCTGACTAAGGAAATCACGGAACAGCAACTATCAACTGCCTGCGGGAGGTCTGGTGGAAGCTCAGGTAGGAATAGGGGCTTGGGGAGATTAATAGAGGATCTTCCTCTTGGCCACTTCATTGCTGAGTGACCCAAGCCAGAGCATGGTACAGTGGAAGCCATCTCCTGTATGATGTAGGGCTCTGACCTGTTGTATAAAACAACACAGTTTGTATGTATTTCTGCCCAAACTCAGATAAAGAAATTATAGTTATTAAGTAAAGCAGTTGTTTATAAAGCCAAGTATTTTTGACAACCGGTAAGCACAATTACTGTACTGTAGCAAAGGTGCTGGCACTTGCCAGAAGCTGTTCTTCAGCTGACTGCTGTGTTAGCAGACTGCCAACTGGATTAATGGGACCAGGAACTGGAGGACGTGAAAGCTTTTTGGCCAGTCTTTCTGCAGCAATCAGTAAAGTTGGAATTGTTGCTGCTTTTTGCACAGTGGTAGATAGTCATCTTACCACAAATCTTCCACTACCTGTTAACATCTATTTAAAATTCCACAAAGGCTTCAAAATTTGCTTTGTGAGATTTTAGGATTTGCTTAATCATTTGACAACTTGCAGAATGGCAGATAAATAGCAGTAAATTGTAAAGGGAGAAATAGGAAATGTTTAAAGGTTGGACTGGATGATACTTCGAGGTTCGTTCCAGCTTGGGCTGTTGAATGTTTCTAAGGGAAACAGAAAATTCATGGCAAAAGCAGCCTGAAAAGATCTGGGAATAAGGATGCTTGAAATAGAATCTCAAAATAGTATAAAAAGCCACATATACTTGCTTTGCTGCGCTGGTACAGTACAGATCCTGAGAGAGAAAGCAGATTTTGAAAAATAGATTCTTTAAGGCCTGAAACGGAGATTTTAGTAATTCTTATGGTATCAGAGTAGCATATGTGACCCAGACACCTTAAATACCGTAGTGGCAGCATGGTTTCACCATAGCTCAAAGTCTGATACGCTGCAAAGTTCAAAATTTCATCCTGCTGCCCTGAGCATTTTTAGCTTGAGCTGCCGAAAGGGCATGGAAGGACACCTTCATCTACTGTGCCTGGCAGTGACCAGGCTGCCCATTGCAACACGGACAGGCTTGGAGTCACCAGGGCTACAGCTGTCCAGGCTTATGCATGAGAGACCTGGGAAGTCACTATTTGAATAACACTTAAAACAATTAAATGATGTAAAAGGCTTTTAAAGAGATTGCCCCTGATTTCGACATCTCAACAGTACTTAATGAGTCGGCTGAACTGTTTTTCTGTGTTGTTTTTTTTTTTTTTGGTTTGTTGTTTTTATTTTTTTTTTTTGCTTTTTATTTTTTTTTTTTTTTTGCTTGTTTGTTTTTCTTTGCTTTTTTTTTTCTTTTTTTTTTTTTCTCTGTGAATAATCAACCCTTTTCTCTCGTGTTTGTCTGGGTCTTTCAAACTACATTACTCTTGTGTTATTTTCCAATAGGAAAAACGTGAATGCAAAAGTATCAAAAAACCCCAACCCTGGCATACTGTATCAATGTAGTACCTGAAATTACTTCCAGCTCGTTAAATGAAGATGATTAGACTGTAAATTGACTGCAAGGTTGATAGATTTGTGTATATAGTGTATCTGTGAGACAACAAAAAAAGGAGACATTGTAATGGTGTTCACTTTAAATGTTACTGGGAAAGAAAGCATGGTTCTTGTCTTCTACCAAGGCAAGGAACAGAAATTATGAGCTTGAACTGCAGCAGAAAAGATTCAGGTTTGACACCACAAAAACCTCTCCAGTTGTAGGGACAGTGGAGTGCCAAAGATTGCAGGAAACACTAGCGCTTAGAGTCTTAAAGAGCATACTGTTCACAGCTCAGACAAGAATCAGACATGTCTGATTCTCACCTGGGCAAGGAGATGGAGCAAACATCATCTCATGTTCCCTTTTAGCCTCTTTTTCTACCACTCTATGAATCTTTCAGGCTGTTAGAGTTTAATTCTTGGGGCTGCTGAGATTTTTCCCGCAAAGAGAGAAACAAACTAGCAATCATATCTAACTCCACCCCCAGTCTCTAGCTTCTGCAGCTTATTGCCTGTTAGCATATGGTCCAGTTCCAGAATGGCAATACTGACTTCGTATCCAGGACAAAGTCTAAATGTCATCATTGCAGAACTCTTCAAGGGTTTATGTAAACAAAGGGCTTTTCACGCCAATAATACTTCCTCTTTCCTGTCATAGTGCTGTGACTAGAGCACTAGTGTATGTACAGCACCAGCTGGGGCTGAATCTAACGATGTAACATTGTTTTTATTTTTGCTCCCTCTGAGCACACCTAGATAATGTTGGTCTTTTCTGGACAGATAAAATATTGCATTCCATGCCTTCGACCCCTTAGGCCCCCACAAGCAAACAAACAAATAAAACCCAAACCAACTAACCTACCAAAAAAAAAAAAAAAAAAACCAAACCAAAAACCCCAAACAAAACAAAAACCACAAATCCCCCCAAAAAAAACAAACCCCAAAACCAAAAGCCACACTTGGATACAATTAGGACAAATGGGAGTGTTTCATCTTTATTATCTCTTCCTTTGCCCAATCTTAACTTTTCAGAGGGCATCTTCATCTGTGGCCTTTATGTTTTGGGAACTTGTCTACATCAGTGAAATTTCCCAAGAAAATTTCATCCAGAATTAAGGAAACTGTGCCATCACTGTGGCTTCACACAAACTAAGTCTGCCTCTTTTAGCCAGCTTGACTCTGGTTGAGAGGCAGAATTTCCCCTTGGTTTGGGAACTGTGACATCGTCATCACAGCCAGCTGTCTGATCCTAAAGATTATTGTGAATTAATCAGGTGCATTCATTTCGTTCCTCTTCCTCATCCCCAAGCATTCCCTACATAGAAGATGTAGATTGGTATTTATGAGCTGTTGAAGAAAAATATGAACATAGTGCTTTGGATAAAATGTAAGCCCATGGAAGACAGTGGGGGTTTTGTTATTGATTTCAGTAGAGTTAAAATTAGTGTTGTTTGACCAAAGCATGTTTGCTTCCTTCTTATTTCCATAAGCGATATCTCTTCTTAGTGATTAATAATCTTAGATTAACTATATCGGTCTCTGAATTTTGCTTTTTATCATTATACACTGAATAGGGCTTGCAATACTCCTCTTTCTTCCTCCCTCTCAGATTTTCCCTTCCTGGCTTCACCTGGTAGTTTTCCAGCATAATATATTCCAATTTTTACTACAATTATTTCATTGCATTTCTATTGTTCTATTGCCATTGCATTTCTATTGTTCTATTAGAAATATTGTTCTATTAGAACTATTGTTCTATTGCCGTTGCAGTGGTCTTTTGACTGCTATTTTTTATGACTTCGAAGACAAATGAAGTCTTGGGGCACAAGAGCAGACTGAGTGTACCTTTGTTCCAAAAACCTACATGCCAAATATTTCTCACTCATACAATCTAGGGTTTCTAGTTTAAATGCAGGCTCTGCATTGCATAGCATCATTTTTCAATGAATTCAGTATGTTATTGTCTGCAAAAACCTATTCCTTGATATCTATACATGAAAAAATAAGTGAATTGACAGAAAGATGGTACCTCCATAAAACGACAGCAGAAAGATTAGGTGATGGGCAAGGACAGGGCATATCCTTTTTCTTCTTTCCTCTCTGATTTCTGTAGTGGTTTGGATCATTCAGAAACCACCTCCTTAAAGTGTAACAGGAAACTGTGGATAGAGGTGACATGAGCATGGGTCCCAGAGGTTCACATCGCAGAAACAAATGTACATATGCCTAAGTCTAGATTGCAAAATATTTTACACCATGTTAACCTTTTCCTTCTCTCCTGCACTTACTAGTATCAGGTCTTTGACACGACTTGACCTACTGTCCATGGTCTGTGTCTGGCTTCATTTTTACCTGGGCTCACAGCCACCTTTGTTCCAAGGCAGCATTGAAACAGAGATGCTGAGATAAGCAGGGGTAAGAAAAACTCTGCTCCCTCACAAATCCCCTGTAATAATAGCAAGCAATTATAGTGCTCTAAGGACATTTGGCTAGGCTGTTTCTAAAAGAAGACTATATGATATGGTCCACCTTGTCCTAATGCAATACCTTTCCTATAGCAATTTTAAGCCATTTCACAGAGTTAAGTACATTTTTATGAAACAGGAAGACTGCGATGTGGAGCCCAAGGCTGATAAACAAGCCAGTGGAAGTAGCAAGAGTGAGACAGGGGCAGTGAGAATACACCACCTATTTCCTAACACAGCAGCAACTATCTTTATACACAGCTTCAGAACTTGTGTAATTGTGTTGGTGGGAGACAGTAAGTGAAGCAGTTTAGGCTCAGTATTAAAGACTGGGTAGTGCATCTCAATATCAATTCCATGTAGCCGCAGCTGTTATAAAACATTTTTTGTTATTTTGATATTTTTATAGTCAATTAACTGTTAACAAGAAAATAAAGAATTGTTTGCAATCTGTCTTGGATCTTCAATAAACTAGTTCTCTCCATTCACATCATTACAAAGTAAGGGTTTTAAATGCTTTTTGGTACTGAGAAATGTGGCTATAATCCTCCATTTCAACAGCATCCAAATGATTGTGGAATAAAGAGGCTTTTATTTCAGAATAGCATTTCTAATTAAAATTGTTCCAAATTAGATTATCACACAATATCTATTTGATTCATTTTTTGTCATACAAACTGTAGACTGATTTAGTTAAACTGGTATTTAGACTTCTTTTAGGACAACTCCCAGGCCTCTAGTGTCAAAATATAAACTATTCTGCAAATAAATGGACTGAAGAGATTAGATCATCCTGGAGATTTCAGTCCTCATATATTTCACCTGTAATTTATTTTAGCAGATTACCTATTTCCAATTAAGACATCACTTTGCTGCTTCCAAAACTATTTTTTAATTTAAGAGTAAATAAAAAGTCATTTAACAGAAATACCTAGCTGCTCTTTTTTATGCTCAGTAATAAGTTCTGCTTTTGCCTGGCTGATTCAGGTACCCTGTGGGATGACTTTTTTTACAAAATGTGGTCTGTGACTTCCTTTCTTTAGTGACCATATTAGCTCCAGAGGTGTGCTCAGGAGAATAAACAGCTTAGCTTTTCCAATCTGACTTGTTCTATGTTTTGGGCAAGCAGCCATGCAGGCTTTTATTTTATAGACCTTGTTTATCTATTATTAACTGCTAGCTATAGATGAGCACAGGACTGTGGTTTTGGTCTCTTTCTTTGTTGTTGTTTGTTAATATAAATAGTCTTTGAACATCATGCTGCTTCTTCAGTGGGCTGGGGGTACAAAAGAAAATTAAACAACAAAAAAAATCAAAACATAGAAACCACACCAGTGGGCAAACAAAAATGAAACACATGATGTTTTCTGTGTGGAACTAACTGCAGACAAGTTCATTAATTAAATCATCCAACATGAAATGTAAGGGATAGTAAAATTTAGGCTAGTGGTAGTTTCCCACATTATTTGTCTTTTTATTTAAGTATTTAATCATTATCAGGCCCTTTTTCTCTCAGACAAGTGATTTTTTTTTTTTTTTTTTTTTTTTTTAATAATATATTCCAAATGACATGAAGTTAATTTTGGAAAACAAGACTGGATCAGCCTATGAGCCAGACATTCCTCCTAAATTCGACTCCAAGGAAAATATGGAATTCTGCAGGGCCTTCATCTACCAGAGCACAAACACAGTCCTGTCATGGGGGGCAGAATGTCTAACACCTCCCTGGAGTAAAGTTTTATGTCAAAGTAAGTATTTACTGTCCCTCAGGTATGGCCATAGTACTTGCCACTGACAGTTAATTACAAGTTGCAATGACATCTTATGCTGGAGGCTTGCTCAGAGGCGGCTGGGTGTGTAAGATTTCCAGAACACCTGCCAACCAAAATAAGAAGGAAAAAGAGTCTGTTTGTATGGTTAAAGAGAAGAGGACGATCTAAACCAGCCTGGAAAAAAAACCCCAAACAAAAAAAAAATAGCAAAAAAACCCGAAACAAACAAACAAAAAAGCCCCAATCAGAAAATAGTAATAATCTGAATGAACTGCACATTGATGAAGGCAAGTTGTGCTTAGCAAATGGGTGAATGGCTGAAAGCTGTGAGAAGTTTAGATTCAAAGGGGAGATGACTCAGTTTGAAAACTGTAGGTTTTCTATCACTTACCCCTAAGAATTTTACCCCAAACCAATAGCAGCTATAGCGGTTTGGAAGCATTCAACACATGCAAGGGTAACCAATGTCCAAAGGTCCCACCTGAAGGGGTCCATCACAGAAAAAGAGGAAGTTCCTGCAAGTTCCCCTGGGCTTATACCCAGCTGTACACTGTAGACATCAACTCCACAGGCATCTGAGCTTCAGTCACAGTGGACACCAAGGAACTGGTCTGGGAGGAAAGTGGCAATGTTGGCAAAGGAATGAAGAGCAGCTCTTATTGTGGTGTGCTCCCTTTTCTTCAGAGACAGGGTACAGAGAGTTTGCCAAGCATCCTTATATTGCATGCCAACCTGACCAGCGTGCTCAGGCTTGTAAGTTCCTGTATGCTTTGGAGAGTACGTTTAAGCCTCTCCCTGCACAGACTATGAGTCTGGCCAAGGTGATGCTGACCTATCCCCAGTATATGCTTTTTTTTAATTTTTGTGTGTGTGCTGTGAGGCTTTCCCTGAGGGGTAAAGAAATACTGAGGGAATCTCCTGGAGGGATAGAGAAACTCAAGGGGAAAATGCATTACTCAGGCACTAGCCAGAGTCAGTGTGGCCTAGCAGCTGCTGTCTATCCCTATGGAGCTCTGAGCACTAGTAAGGACTCTTCCAGAATTTGTAGCTTTTTCCATCCTAGAGAAAATACTAGATTGGAAAAATAGAAAATGAAAAAAAAAAAAAAAAAAAAGAAAAAGAAAAAGATTGAAGCACTCAAATTTTGATACTCATCTTCAGTCTCAAGAATTGTATCCTTATCTGTGAATCTTCTCAAAGGTTTAACTCTTTTGTGGCTGCACACCTGGTCTGGAAACCTTGGCATCTGTTTGGTCATGTAAGTCTCAGGGATTCTTTGCTTCTCTCAGGCCTGCAGATAACATGATGCTTCTTCATGAAACTGTATTCTTGCATGTTCACTTGTCAGTTCTATTTGTACCCTTATTCTCTCTGGGTTTTTAGAGCCTTTCTTTTAGTCTCTTTATTTGTTTTTTTACTGGTTTCTGCATGACGTTGTTATTGTTACATTGGCTCAAAGGTAATTTTTCCTGGCAAAGCACCCTTTTATTTGGGGGCTTATACTTGTGTTACTTGTGTTGTCTTCTGAGAAGATTTTCCATTCTGCCTGGTAATTTTGACCTCTCCATTTCTTTTTTTCAAGCAAAGACAATTCTTTTGTGGCTAACTTTCCTGACTAGTCTACTGAAAAAATTATAATATACTTATTTTTTATATATATGTGTATACACACATATATATGCACGCATGCATACATGTATTTAAATACATAAGATACACACGCATGTATGTATGTAAAATATGTGTATTAAATTCTACACATATAAGATACACAGACATCCAGGATGGTGAAGCATGAAGGTAAAGGTAATCTGGAGCTGATTTTTGTGCAGGCGAAAGCATTGCTGCCTCAAGGCCATTACTCCACAGCTGTGCTGACAGCATGACTGTAAATGCCTTGTGCCTTGTTTCAGCCAGGGACCAGCAAAGAACAGTTATGTGCATCTCTTGTACCAGAACTGTTCATTTTGCTTGAAAAGATCACTCCTTTTTGAGACAGCTAAGGGAAACAGGTTAGATGTAGAAGCAATCTCCAGCTGAGGACATGTGCTGAGGGAAGGGCTGGAGGAGAAGTGAAGGGAGTGGAATGAACTGACAGCTGTGAGTGGGATGAATTGTCCCATGTACCTATTACAGATGCAGCCAGATGTGGAAGAATGCCCATCACCAAAAAATTGTGTCTGCAGTATTTGGCAGAGGAAAGACATGGGATGACTAGATGGTACTGTAAAAGTTTGAGACAAAGCTGACTCTTCATCGCAGTTTCATGGGAAATGGGTCAGAGCTAATGCTTCCAAGTCCTAGAAAAGATTACAATGTAAGTACTTTAATAAGAGCCTAGATTTTCCCTGGAGTCTCAGCTACCCAGCTCTCATTGAAAGCCATAGCCAAGATTAAATGGATGTTTTTAGCCAGTCTGAACATTCAGACATTACAATGACAATTGGAAGAAGTCCTAATATCATTGGGATGGGGTGAGGGAGGGAAATGTGGTTTTCTGAAATCACTCTTTAGTACTTCTTTGACAAAACAAATCATATCTACTCCACTCACCCAAAACAATATAACTCCAATGAATCATTCATGCTTTTCCACCTTGTACTCAATTGTGGGTGGCTTTTTTACACAGAAATGGAAGAAAAGCATTAATGAGCACAGCTTCCAAATTCCAGTAGATCTTGTACCCATAACTTTCTGAGTCACTTTGGAGATGGTTGAAGGCTGTTGTAAACAGAGTTATAAGAAACAATATTCCTCATTTATACACAGACTTAAAGTGTGAAACACCCTAATCAGCTGCTTGTGACTCCTTCTGTATGATTTTATTAAAAATGAAAAGAAACAGGGACTAAAAGCAAATGAAGGCATAACTCAGGTCTCTCCACCTGAAGTGTCTCTGAAACTGTGAATGTTGGGTATTTCTACAGACACATTTTGAAAAAAAATAGGTAAAATGCATTCATAGCTGCTGATTGAAAAGCAAGTCCTGGTGGCATAAATGAGCTTATATGATGTACAGAATTAAATGATTACAGTACAGTGGGCTTTTTGATAGATTTGAAGGCGAAAGCCATGATTCCACTCCTGCATGGCTCTCCAACACTACGCCAGTGCACTGGAGAAAAGCACATCAGACTCAGGTATTATCCCTGTCTAGACTACTGGCTTTCGACTTTGTACTATTGCATCCCTGTGTACATTGGTTTCCCAACTTGTGAAAAAAGATGAAGATATGTGTCTCACTTTGTAAAGCCACTCAGGATGCACTGCTGAAAGTATCCTTTAAGCATGAGGCATTATTACTGAGTTCCATTCATGTGAGGGCAATTGCAGGACTGGGATTACAGATTCTTTGTTGGGTATTTAATTAACCATAAAAACATGAACTGGTACTGACTGCTCCTGTGCTTATCTGCAAATAGATTCTGACTGTATTTGCAGGGATTAGTACTGCCTGCATGGGATTGGACCCACTTTCAACAGGGCCATTCACAACCCACAAAATAACTGATTATCAGACACCCGTATGCAGACTTGCTGTCTTGCACTATCTTGTTAGAGGTTGGTGCTTATGGGAGGGGTGCAGTATGCAAATAACATTTGATGGGTGTTTCTGATATTGCCCCTTATACCCACTGCAAAGCCAACACTAATAATTTCATCACAAGTCATACTTTTTTTTTTTTTTTTTTTAATGTATTCTTTATAGCATTGGTGCATGCAGTTCTGTGATTGCAGTAAAATGTTGAAAGTTGTTGTCAACCTTCAAAACCAGTAAGTTCCTTGGCCTTATTGCTTGCAGATGAAAGCTCAGTAATATTAATTTAAAAGATCAGGAGATGGGAACAGTGAACATATCATACTGCTTAGATTTTTTTTTCACCTGTATTTTAGAAACCTGGAAGCTATTCCAATGGGTTTCATTAATTTCTGTGTGATTCCCAGCTCATCGCTCAAGTTTTAGAGATATGTAAGCACCTGACACCAGCTGGAATCCAGCAAAGAATGAGATGCCTAATCCAGCTTGAAAATCTGTGTTTCATTTCTGAGGTACAACTCCTTTTCTTTAAAGTGAGGATTCTAGATCTTTCATGTTTTGCATAGTTCAGGGGAGTTTGAGGTATGAAAATCAGAAGTTGCTAATTTAATTGGCAAAAGTGTCTTCATCAGAATATGCTGGTATGAAGGTCACTGTCTCCAGGGTGAGATGCCATGTGTGAAGACAAAGATTCTGTGTTTCTTCAGGCATGACTTTCCTCTGCATGTGAACAAGTGTGGGATGTCCCAGGTCCTGTGATGCTGGAGGATAAGACAGGGTCAGTAAGATCCAAATCTTGGCCAGGTACAGTTCATAAGAGTTCTTTCCTCTGACCTTTTCATGTGTTTTTCTTTGACAGTTGTGTGTTAAATCTGAACCCTCTTTCTGCTGTTCTCATTTTATGAGCAGTGAAAGATACGGATCCTCTCCCTTTCTGATTCCACAAAACTGTAACCAAAACCAAGGACAAGTATGTCTTCCGGTACAGTATGATGTATTGTGTATCCTATCATTATCTTTTGGGTTTTGCTAGCTAGCAAAATAATAATAATACTTAGCACTGACATAGCAATTACCTCTTCAGAGCCCTTTGTAACCATTGGGTAGTTCAGTGTTTCCCAGACTATGATACATGCCCTGGGAGTGGTAAGCAAAAGGCTGTTGCCTCATGCTGTTGACTCATGCTGTTGACCACCCATGTTTACCACTGCTGCACTTCATTGAAGAGAGCTACATATATGTCTGATTCATTGATGTAGAACAGCAGACAGGAAGTAAGTTCCTTATACCAATCCTGGTATAACAAACAAGTTGGGGCCACCTGCCAATTTGCACACTATGTTGATAACTTGGCATATGGGCCCCTTTAGCTTGGGCCCAGTAGAGCTCTTACTTACATGCCAGAGTATATCCAGATTGGTTCTCACATGCTAAGTGTTCTCACACTTGCTAAGTTCTCCAATGGCTTCTTCAGGGGTGTTGTATGACCAGAAAAGTGAAGAGAAATGGTCTCTAAGACAGCAAGCGGGAGAGCTTTTACTTCAGGTTCTATCTTCAGATGGAACTGGGATAAGAAGAAATTTATTCAATCCAGAAAAGTAACTCCTTGAAAATGCAAACTTTATTGCATTAAAGTATTACTGATAATCCATTTTCAAAGGACTTACAGATGCGTAGATAACAGTTTTAAAATTTCAAATATCTAACTGGAACAATAACTCCAAACTGGTCCTTTCTAACAGCAGAAACTATCCTAACTACCAGAATACAGTCACTCATATTCACTCTGATCTACACAAAACATAGGTGTTGTATATAAATATAATAGGTTCAGCAGCCTGGAAAAAAGGCTATCTGCTAGCACATGATAAGCCTTAGCTCAAAAATATCACAGTTTTTGATTACAGAAGTAAGGAAGGAGCACCAAAATCTTCTTAAGGGGAGCTATATAAGGTAGGAAAAGAACACCTATTCTGTAAGCAGTTGCTTCAGTTTTCTTGCAGCTTGTATCTTTGGCTTTCACAAAGTGTGCCCAAAAGCAAAAACTTTTTATTTCCAGAGGATTTAAACAAAATGTGAGGATATTTTTTTTTCCTCTGATCTTCCAAAATATCTAAGAGAAAACAAAGACAAAACCCAGATAAACCCCCCAGCATTGACTCCAAATATATTTAGATTTTTATTTGACTGCTCCAAAGTTCTGTAAATCGTTTTGACTACCTCCAGGTAGTAGATGCCATCATTTAGGACTGCTAATGTTTTGATTTCCATCCAATGCACTTTCTGCTTTTAAGAAGGACCACACAGAGTAGGTCAAACAGTCATAGGCAAGGAGGGGCACAAGCTCTGAACCTTCATCATCTGTACTGTGAAATTGTTAGAATAGTTCCTGGAACACAACTAGGCACAGTCAGGAGAAAGCACAGGCCAGCAACCATAAGGAATAATCAGGTTGAATGTAGCCAACCTGGATTTGGTGGTATGCGACCAGCTAGTCTAACCTATACTTGGTCTCAGGGCCAGAGAATGGGCCCTAGCTGTTTTTAGCTTTTTAAAACACATGTTGCCACAAAAGTTGTGTGTGCACAGGAAAGAGGAGAATCTACAAATCTCTGTTCATTGAAATGTGTCAAAAATATCAAGCCAGGTTTTCTCAAACTAGACAAGGTCTGGGCAAAATGACTCAGTTATTCCCTCTAGTGCTCTAAGGACAAAGTTAATTAAGAAATTGAGACCAGAAGAGTAAAAGGAGTGTATAAAAACTAGCACCGGAGCTGTGGATTTCAACATGTCTGAGAAAGGGAAGTGCTCAGGAAAGCTTTCATGTGTGTTTCTTTGAAATTCATTCTTTTTCATGCAGTTTTTGATGACTTCCAACAACTATCTGCTGCATAGTACAGGTGTATGAGCAACTGAGTCAAATAAGTATTGTTTCAGAGAAAGTTGTACCAAACCTCCCCAATCTTCAGGGTGCAAAATTTCTGCAGAGTTCAACTTCTGGTAGCTCACAAAGGACCCTGTGAAACTCAGTCATCTCTTTGCAGCCCTGAATATTTTCCTGTAGGCATCCGCTCTCAAATTAGAGCTGGGAGGCAACTTCACAGAGTTTTGCTATATGACAGTCATGTCTCCCTGGCATGTAAGAACATCTGCTTTTGCACTGTTCTTTTTCAAAGCTGCATTGCTTTAGCTCATGATATGAAATCGTCTTTCAATAGTCTTGTAGATCTTCAAACTGAAAAGAATATAGTGATAGGGATTACAAAATTAAGCTGGAAAATTGAAGAGAAAATGGCTGTTTTATAAGGTTATTAATCCTTCCTGTTTCCATTCTTTCCAAAAATACCATAGTGTCGGTCATGGCATTTCAGCACTTCTTTCCCAAAGAAAATCTCAAAGTACTCAAATGCAAGGGAAGGAAGATAATGTGGGATATTCTCAGACTTGCAGCCTCCCTTCCTCTCCACTTCCTCTTTAGCTTTTCATACTGACCCTGCCTTTCCCATCCCATTTTTCTTTGACTAAAAAATCACTTTTTAATTGCAAATTAAATTTGATCCAGTAGTTATAAACTTTTATGGTTTTGAGTAGAGAAAATATTGAAAAGTTTAATTATTTGTAAAAAATAAAGTCTGTCTTGTATAAAAAAGACATCTGGAAAACAAAAATTAAAGTTTTACAGAAACATTTTGATATCCAATATGCAAGTTCATTCCAGAAAACATGCATGTGTAAGGTTACCTCAAATCAGAAATGCCTTTCAATGTATTGCTGCAGTCGAAAGTCATTCAGTACAGACATTTGCAGAAAAGCATTTTACCAGATGTAGAGATTGCGGTGGAGAAGAGTCATAGGTGGGCCTGAGGAAGGGTGTAAACAGAAGAGGTAGGGCTGGATGATTATTTTTCCCTTCAGATACTGGACTTTAGTTTGTAGAAATTTAGAAGCTTGCAACTTTAAGCTGCCTAGTTCAAGCCTTTCAGCCTTGCAGTTTGGTACTTTTAAATGGTGGGATTAGGGGCCCAGCAGCTTCCAGGAATGTGCTTTACAATACCATGCTGACAAATTTGTTCTAGCTGTCTTGGGCTCTGCGTAGGTGTGAAAGGACTTTTTTGTAAAATCTGTCATTTTTTGTTCTGCTTTACAAAAAAATCTTTCAGAAATAAAGAGGGTGACATGCAGCTAAAGGCAAATATTTTCTTTCCTGATAAGGCAAACCTTTGTCTTATTTTACTGTTTTGAGAAGATAGTAGAGATGTGCTTCTATAGAAACAGAAAGGAGGAGGAGAGGACAGGAGGGGAGGGGAGG
>JANRGW010045278.1:0-13442 GCA_024733675.1 Psilopsiagon aymara | reverse complement strand
GGAGGGGAGGGAAGGGGAGGGGAGGGGGGGCAGGAGAGAAGGAGATGTAAATCAATAACAGTGTGCAATCTAAAGTGGAAAAGCCAAACTGGAGTGCCACGTAAACCAAGTAAACAGCAGAAATTCAAATCTTCTTTTAATCTAGCACAGGGTATATCAGATGTCCCAGGGTAAGCATGTTTTAAAGATGCACTATTTCACCAAACAGCAAAAATATGTGACTTATCTTTTAGGAATAACCAAACATGGCATACCAGAATGTAAAAGTACATTTAAATAATTTGTGTGTATGTTCATTCCCTTTCATTCTTTTTCATTCATAATATTAGGGACAGCTGAGATGTACCAAATCCTAGGCCACCAGATTTTTTTAACATTTTCTACTGCTTAGTGGTGAATTTTAGCTCCTGAAGAGCTCAAAGAGTTTTCCCATCAAATCTTGCCTGTTCTAGGGCTTCTGTGTTGATGGCCTTTGTTTTTTAAGTTGATTATCAACTGTTAAGTATAAACACCCTAAAGTAATAGCTTTAGCAGGCTTTGCTTCATTTAAGGTACGTTGTCATCTCTACTGTGAACATATTACTAAAGGCATTACTAAAGGCATCCCCCAGGATGAACATAACTTGAGATACTATTCAAGCAGCATAGGAAATACTGTCATCTTGTCAATCAGCCCAACCCCGCATTTTCCTTTCATCTCCTTTGCAGCTGTCTTTGAATACAAAACCTAATACCTCTTTCATGATTCACAGAAATGAATTCCCTTTGCTCTGAAAATGCATCATTGGCCTTTTGGATTAATCAGTCCATGGTATCTCCTGTTCCCAAAGCTATAGCCCATTCAGCAGCATTTGAGAGTTCTGAGAGAACCAGTGTTTTTCATCTGTAGGTTTTAAAGGTCTCTGAAATGAGAGAAATACCTTTTGAGTGTATCATATCTTATAAGAAAACTGATGAGATTAAAACAGTAAAAATTTACTACTTAGTTATATATAAAAAAAAGAATAAATTACAAAATCCTGAGCAAGTTGTAGGTGTTCATAAAAATATGCCTCTCATAAATAGAACATTGAAGAGTATATCAGTGTGGTTTTGCTTCAGTACTGGCAGTTTGAAAAAAACCTCTAAGAGTTTAGCTCTTCTTGAACATGAAAATATTCTGTACACATATGATTAGGACAGGAAAATAATAAAAAATAATAAAAAGTGACTAATGCTTATGTCTGCAAAAGGTTAGAAAAAACTGCAAGCTTGTTTTTGTTTCCAAAGAATGCACTCCTCTACATGACTTGTGGTGTATTTAAACAAATGGGCTGCACTATTTGTGGTTTAATCAGAGAGGGTGTTATTGTTCATTCTTGTCTGGAAGAGCTAACAGGTTGAGTACAAATACCATAACTACTCATCCTGTAGTTACTTTTTCACAGTTAGTTATGGAGTTCATTTCTAAGGGGCAGCAAAAATACATTTCAGATTGATTGCTCACCCTGTGTGAGATTGTGCAAGACATGTATAAGTCATGTACAAATTACAGACTCAGTGAGCTTGTGCTTTGGCCAGCTTTTTTCCTTCTCTACAGGAACATCTGAGAAAGTGTAGAAACAAACCAAGAAATCTGGGTTAATTAATTTATGTGAAAAGCAAAAGATGATATCAGAAAGTAAGAAAAATCTGCAGCAAAACTCAGAGCAAAGAAGGGGGGCAATGTGGAGCAAAAATGACGGAGGTAGTTGTTTCCATTTTACAGAGATTGAATCTCAGGCATTTCTCATTACACATTATGTAAGAAAATATGAAAGTTTGAGGAATATAAATGTAAAGTTTATAATTTTCCTCACTTTCTTTCAGTTCTGTAAATATATGAAGAGTTTGGCCCATTGCCCCCTGGTATGCAAAAACATAATTTACATGTTTATATTTTACATAGTTAGACATTTTCATTTTTCCTTCTGCAATTTGCAACCACTGAAACATAACAAAATTGTTCAAAGAGTAATAATACTAATCCTAAAATCCCAACTGTATGCAAGTGTGGGTTTCTTTATACATTTTGCTCCAGTCAAGTGACTTCTTAGCAATCTCCTTGTAAAAATAAATTACAGGAGACTTTGAGAACAGGATATGTTTCTCCATGCTTTAACCAACCTTGTAATGACCAAAATCAGATACATTATTTTTAGAAATGTGCCAAATACAGGAATTCCTTGAGGAAAAAAAACCCCTCTTCATTTCAGCTCAATGTATTCTTATTCATGCAGCTATAGAACATGCCATTCTTTGCTTATAGTCTTGCAATATGATCTGTTCACTACCACGGTTTGCAGCTCATTAAAGTCAGGGCTTTAGAAGACATTTGACATATTCATATAGTTCTGAGATATATTTTTGACTCTTAAATACATGATTTTATATGGGGTATCTTTAAAACCTTCTGTGGTTTCTTTATATCCAGCCTATATGAAATTAATTCTTTGTTATCTTTCCCATAATAATTCTGTCAACTAAAAATTTGTCAGAAATTACTTCACATGCTTTCCCAGAAAAGCAATAGAGGTGGAAAACACTTTAGTGCCACATCATCCTCTCTGAACACCCCCAGAAACTTACCCTCTCAGAGATTACTTCTTGTGAAAATTACATTTCAGTTACTACTCAATTAACTAGTTTCCTATTACAGTTTCCTTGTTTCCTTGGTGGTGTTTGTTTTCTACTGGTTTCTTTATTTGTTTGTTTTTATTTTTAATACAGAGCAACCCATTATCATGTCAAACATCTTACACATTTGTCAATACTGTATGAACTATTTTTGATCAATCAAAATGTAACAACAGTTAAAATATAAAGTCCTTTCTGAAAATACAATTTCCCATAAAGACCATCTTAGCAGACTTCGATTGTCTCTCCTTCTCTTAATATTTATTAATGAACTCCTTCATCAGTTGTTTAGATAGCTGGACTAATGTTTGGGAAGACCAGGATTATAACTGGTTTATCCTATTTATCTTTTATGAATATTGGCAAAACATTAGAATTTTTCTGTTATATTGGAACTTCCCTACTTTTTCCAAACTTACTGGAAAACAATATTTGCAATTTAAACAGACACTCAACCAGCTCTTTTTAAAATCTTGGATGCAAGTTAACCTTTATTCACTGGTTGAAATGTCAAGTTTTAGTAGTTTTTGTTTAGTATCTTCTGTCAAAGTGGAAACTATTTCATCAGACTGAGAGCTAATAGGCATTTGCCAGGAACAAATCAGGCCTTATTTCTTTCTCTAACACAGTAAAAGTGCAGAGAATACACTGAAGATGTTGTAAATCTTTCTTTTAATGAAGTTTTTACCATCTTATGAGGATCCTAAAAAAATCATGTGTTGACTATAACCTGCATGCAAAATCAGATGGGCAGCAGTTCCACGCAATTGTTAGCAGTGGTCAGCAGTCCATGACAGGCCATATCCAGTCATGTGCTGTCCTGGATCTAGATGTGCTCAGTATTTTCATGACTAGCTGACCTTCAGAAAGGAACATGCTTATTAAATTTACAGTTGATTGGAAGCTAGAAGAGATGGAAGAGAAATCAAAATGTTCTGGATGAAAGACTGGATGAAATTCAGCAGCAAGAAGTATGAGAAAAAGTCAGTCACACAGATAGAGGATGGGGGGAAACCCAAACCAAACCAAACCAAACCAAAACCCCACGATGGTAGCCAGTTTTTAGAAGCTCATCTCTAGGCTTGAGTGAATCATAAGTTGAACATAAGTCAGAATTGTTCTGGCATTTCGGAAAGGCTAACATCACATTGGGATGTATAAACAAGAAACAACATATTAAATAATCCTTCTGGTCTGGTTAGCACTGCTGAAGCCTCAGCTGGAATTCAACTTTGAGCAGTGCATTTCAAGAAAAATGTGAAAATGTTGGAGGTAATCCAAACATGAGTGACGAAAATGATCATAGGTCTAGAAAAACATGACCTCTGATGAGAAAATTAAATAATTGGATTTGTCTCAACTAACAGAAAGAATACTGAAGTTGGCGTAATAAAAGTCCTCAAATGCGTCAGAGTTTTGAGAGGGCGAAAGGAATACTTTGCTCTTAGTAACCATAGTGGATTGAACAATAAACAGTGGGCTTAATCTGGAGCAAGAAATAAAAGATATTGGGAAAGATTAGATGGGAAACAAGCTTATAAGGGTAAGAGTAATAGAACACTAGGTCACATTGCCAAAAGCCTGCAGTTTTCAGTGCTGGATGTCGGCAAAAACGCATTAGAGAGACAGCTTCCATGAAAGATGAAGGCATTTTTGGGGTCAGGAAATGGACTAGATAACCTCTCAAAATCCTATCACGATGTTTTTCTGTGCTTTTTTTATGATACAGGTAAAATATGAATAGAATATGTCCCTTTTGCACAGAATGTGGAAAATGTTGGAATTCTCATTTTAATGTTCTATCCAAGCTTTTTCTGATAGCGTGTTTCTTGAACAGTTCTCTTTTTCATACTACAATTAACGATTTTATCACTGACAATTTGAAATTATTAGAAAATGACTACTACTGCAACAATTTTATTTTTCATTACAGACTTCAATTTCCTAAAATAAACTTTGTCTTAATTTCTGGTTTACATTAATTTATGCCCATTTTCCTCATTTTCCAGTGGTTAGATATATTTTAAATGGCTGCTTTAATTTTTCACTCTCAGAAAGGTTGGTTTTCTGTGTGGCCTTCCTTTGGGATTAAGGAACTGCATCTTCTCAACTAAAACTGAAAATATTCTGAAGCAATTCCCAATTATAGTTCATATTTTTTCTCCCAATTATTGTTCATAATTGTCTGCTTAAATTTATTTATATAAGATGATCTTGTTCAAAACTGCTTTGAGATTTTTGAAATTAGTAGTGTTAAAGCCCCATATAGCACTAATTTAGATTTTACACTCTTTGTGACTATGAAGTATTGGATGCTTGAGTTAGCACAGCTTTTTAGAGTACTGTGGGAATACTTCATTTTTATTTCCAGATTTTTCTTTGCTCTAGCTTTTTGACCTGAGAATTGTTATAGGTGCTGGTGGAGCATTCTGGAGATGCTTTGTTAATAGCTGTGTGAGCAATTTCACCATGTGGCTCAAAATAGTGATCTTCCTCCTTTTAATATAACCCCTTTTCCCCATACAGTAGATCCTTGTCCTGAAAGTACTGGTATTACTAGAACAGACCATCTCTTTGGGCAACAGTAGCGGTAAATAGTTGAAGGAAACAAGCTTCATTGCAGAGTCGAGAGCCAAAATTTGTGGACACACTGTGAAAATATTACTAGTGAATGTGTGGCAAGAACAGCACCAAAATGACCCTCAGGTTACAGTAATTATACTGAAGAGAGGAATGCAAGAATATTGTGGCCAGATAGGAAAGCAACAGAAATAAAGGTTGTCCCTCTGATTTAGTTCACATGCAACTGCAGAGGCTTTAGATGCAAAGTCTAGAGGAAGCTACCTGAATGTACTTGTATTGCTGCTTGAAGAAATTCTGTCTGTAGTTGCAACTCACTAACATGTGAGTAATGCCATGTGGATCAGAAATTAAATTTGAAGCAGAAAACCTATGATGGTTCTGAAAAGATTTATATACAAATTAAGTGTAGGAATAAGCATATTGTATACCTTCTCCTCTGCATGCTCTATCCCTTGGCCCAGTACAGTGTGTTCCTACAGATGATGTCAACTCTTTCATACTTACCACAATACACAGTAATGTAGAGATTTTTAAAGCTAGCTTGGAGTTCCTGTAATACCCCATTCAGCCATCAAAGCAGTCTCAGTACTACAGCTATTGCTGGGATATGCATACAATACAAGGAGAACAAAACCTGGGTATTTTTTCCTTCTATTTTTCAAGGTCTCAGAAGCATCAAAGAAGTAGGTGCAACAAGCTTCTAATTATTTTTTTTTTATGCTATTTGGCCAGCTCTGTAGCTATGCAATGCTTGTGCTAAACCCCAGGATGGAACACAAAGGGTATGACTCAGTCTGAGATCAAGCCTTCAATGCCAGAAAGACTGTGGGGGTCTGGAAGCCTCAGGGAGCTCACCTGCCTGGCAAAATCTCTGAACAACTGAAACAAAATCAGGCCAAATCATGACCCTGCTGCCTGTTCTTGGTCTTTTTCTCTATCCAGTCACCTACTCCCTTGGCCTAATCCCTCCTGCTGTTTTCTGTGGAGATGGGATCCACATGTGAGCAGGTACAGGCAGGGACTGAACACGCTTTCTGTAGGTGTAAATACACTCATAGGTGAATAAAAAAACAACTTCACTGTCAAGCCTCTCCTCCACTTACTGTTGTTCCACTTAGACCAAACCAGGACATTTCTTTATCATCAGTGAATTTTCTTCAAGAATTAGCAGAGGTAGTGCAGTGCCACATAGGTTGTGTGGGGGGACACTGGCACCAAAAGCTCCTACACCTCTGTCGACCTCCGTTGCTGGATCTCAACATGCTACCAGCTCAGGAGGAGCATCAGAACACAGAAAGCGACTTCTTAAAGGCAACCTAGTGGGGGACTTTTTGCGACCATCAACTGTCTGTTTTAAATCAGCTGTTAGGAACTTTGCTATCTAACATCACAGGAGTAGCTCTTCCCAGAGCTGGCTGATTATACAGCATGCGCATAGAATTAAGGCATAGGAAACTCCGTGTGTGCTGTCACCACATTGAGAGAAATATTAACAGAATGTAAAATGGTGACATGATTTGGTTCCAAGTTTTATATAAAATATGGTATATTTTAAAGAACCAAAACCAGGGAAGGGATAAATTTGTTTTAAATTCTCCCAGAAAGAGAAAAAAGCTATAAGCCAAAACCTCACCAGATCCTGAGAATCCTCATAAATATATGGATCTGATTGAACCTCTAGTGCAATAAGAAAAGGCAAACACGAGAGATGGGCTTGAACTCTGGATTCATACTTAAATCCTGGAAAGCTACGTCTTGTGTCTTCCTCACAAGATGCACAAATTTACCAGATTACTTCTTGCAGCAAAGGAGCCACAATAAGTTAAGATCAATTTAAAGTCCTATTTCAAAGATAGGGGAGTTAGTGCGAAAGTGTTGGTTGCTCATACGTGTGAATGCCAGTTTAACCCCTGTATTCCTCCAGGAAGAAAATACATCTGGAAAAAAACACTGACAGCTGTACAACAGGATATGCGAATCAGCATGTCAGCGTTTTACTTTCTACATTTGCTCATTCTGAAAAAAAGCCTAGCCCCCCAAAAACATTTATTTCCTAACTATGTAAGAGGCACTCCAACCATTTTCTAAATGTCAATCTTTTACAAAAAAACTCTTGTAAGTATTGGTTTTCACATCCTTCTGTTCTCAAAACAGAACTGAATGTGTCCATTCCTCCTGGAATCACTCTGGAATGCGTTTTTACAGCTGACACAATTTATTTGCACTCAGTCAGAAAAAGAAAAAAAAAAAACAAAAACACACAAAAAACAAACTGACAGAAAAGCTTTTCTTTCGGTAGTGTATGACTAAGATCTGTAGAGGTGACTGGCAATTCTAAGGGCTGAACTTCTTACATTGGTTTAGAGCCTTAAACACTGAATGCTCAGTATTTCTGAAAATTACATGTGTGGAAAGTATCATAAACTGAACTTCCCCAAATGAGCAGTTAGTTGATAGCATACTGCTCAAGCGCTGAAAGTATGGGAATACATAGGTACATGTGTATATCCATTAATACAAATAAATATTTAGATTATGATGATGTGATTCAGTAGAAAAATTTTATAATAATTTGTTTACAGTTTTAGAGACAGCCACTGAGAAACAACATTGTGCCATATTGCCACATATGCTACATTAGATACAGCAAGTCAGAAATATCCTAATTAAATACGTTTTCCATATTTCTTTCCCACAGAATAGAGAATTATTATATTAGAACTATTGCTCTTGGTTTGGCTTCTAGACAAGGAGGACATTATAATTCAGCAACCCAGGAAACAAACCCTGGCAGTGGTCCAAGAGAAAGGAATGAAGCAATTAACCCCCTTTGCATGAAATGGAAATGGAGATATATGTGTATTTCATTGAATTCAAAAATCAGAGTTGAAGGCTCTGTCTACCTACCCTTTGCTAAAAAAAACCCAACATGCTGACTAAGTACTTGGGATGCTTACCTTCATTTATCTCATGGGTTTTACAGGAGGTTTACATTACTGTAGGTTCTTTCTGAGTATTAGGTTAGTCAATCATTGGTAAATATCTAGAGCACCAGTGAATTTGTGTCTGATGCAAAATTTCTTTCCACTGATGGAGCAGCATACTCTCTTTAAGGTATTTGTATAGCGTGTGGTATCCCTTCCCATGGCAGGGGGGCTGGAACTAGGTGATCTTAAGGTTCTTTCCAACCTTAACTGTTCTATGATTCTATTTTCTATGCAAGGAGGCTCACTGATGCTCATTAGCACAGATTGACACTAACATAAAGAGAAAAATTGGATCTTCCTACTAAAGTGAGCTTTCTTACCTCTGTCCAAAGAAAAACCTATTGAATCAATGGACTTGACAAATCTGTTCAATTAGCATAATCCTGCAAATAGGTAACAACGGTAGCAAACAAATTTTTTTCCTGCAGAGGTTATAATACTTCTTTCAATAAGAATATTTTCAAATGGAGTTTATGAAATATTTCTTTAAAATAAAATCACTGGTGCAAAACGATAAATCTGTGTCTTCTGTCCCATATGCGCAGAAGGAAGGATTGTTCTCATTCGAGTATTTTTGGATATACGTTCACTTTAGCTTAACAGTCTTAAATGTTGGGGTTTCTGTCACTTCTCTGAGTAGACATATTGCTGTCTAATAGATATCCTTGTCACAGAAATCATCTTGCCAACATAGTCTATATTTTTTTAAAATAATTTTTTGAGTCATTGACGCAACAGATACAAAGAGTTGCTATGCAGATATTCTCATTTATAAATGACTACATAGAAAAAGAGCCAACAGAAGAAAATTATGTGCTGCATTTTTGGCAGTGGCATAGAAATGCATAATTGTTTCCCTGAGTTTTGCACATAATAAGGAATTAATTATCCCAAATAATCACAAAAACTGTTTTCTATTCTGTTTCAAGACAGTCTGATCCAAATTTTGCTTTGCCACAGCCTTTTGTGGCGGAAGAACAAAGGTTGTTAAATACTTAACTACCGGGACAGTACACGTGACTGATGGATTGAGTTAAATCAACTAAGCTGCAATTATTTCACCACAGTGTGGTTGACTAAGATTGATACTTGGACTTCACTCAGTGGTTTTCATCATTCCACCAGAAATAAAGGGAGCACAGACTATTCTCAATATGTTGATACATCAGTAACTTATATTACTTTTGGATACTGTGAAATTTATACCAGTTGGTTGTAAAAGAGAGTACAGTTTTGATTTTTTTTCTCTTCTCCCACAACTCAGAATCAATGTGTCCCCAGTTTTCATCCTCCTTACATTATGTGCCATTCCTAAGAGCCGAGGCCAACCAATAAATGGACATAATTACTTTCCTCCATCAAAATACAGAGCTATTTTTTTCCCTTTTATAAAGATTAGAAATGAGTCTTGAAGAGAAACTAAGATATGAGTCCAGGTGTCAATTTCTTTAAACAAAGACATTCAGAGTCAAGATTAAGACCAAAGCAGGCTACTATTCCACAGAATTTAGATTTGTATGCTAAACTTTCTGCAAAGTCTAGAAATATGGGGTCACACACATAAGCTCCAGCCTCAGTGCCATGTACCGCCTGCCTGCAGGGTGGCTCATGGTAACAGTGCCATAGAAATGAGGTTGTATGTCTTCCAGTTCAGGAGTGGTTTATGTACAGACAGCTCAGAGGACCAGCAAATCATAGGGCCTTATACTTGAGTTTCCTTGCCTGCTTTTAGTTCTCTATACAGTTTAAAAATACAACACTCTCTGAAGAAGCAATGGTGGGGATACTAGCAAAGACATAAAAACAATGATCTTTGTTCCTCCTTCCCACAATGTCATCCAGGCTTGTTCAAAGTAGCAGGAGATGAAGAGATGATGAAAGTCCAGTTGCCTTCTACATACCGATGTCTCAACTGTGGCTAGTAGCATGGCAACTGTGGAGTGCTATTTCAATGACAAAGCAGTTAAGAAAAATGCTTAGCATGGGTATGACCACAGAGATACAGCAGCCATGAAATAGCAACTAGAGTTGATTAAACTGCCTCTACATATCTTTTCCAGACTTGCACTATATTTTTTTATAAAGAAGCAGATACAGTTAAAGTCAGAATTAATTAATTTTAGGTTATTTTCTTAGTGTGATTTACATGTGCTAGTTCAATCAAGAAAAAACATAAATCTGAAGCACATTGCTGACTTCCTGACAACAAGCAGCCAAATCATCTCTTGTGAAGACTCAACATTTTTCTTTTGTCGATTGATATTCTCTAATCTGAATGAAGCTTAACATAAACCTTGCATCTATTAGCCATACCAAAAGAGGCTATTGTTCAGTGTCACATGAATAAATCGTTTCCATATAGTGGTTTCCTATTTACTTACCATGTTCCAAAAGGCATCTTGTTTATTTGTATCAGAGTTAGATCTGAATCTGCTCAAAGTTAGCAACATTATGTTCTCCATATATTTGTATGACATTTTTGTTTGGTTTGGGATTTTTTTTTTTTTTTCCATCATCAGGATTAATTCAAAAAGGGGTTCATATGCAGGAAGCAGAATAATACCATCTCAAGATGTTTGTACCCTATCTCTCAGTCATCAGTGGTCTACTCGAATCAGTCTAAGTATACTTGAAGGCACCAGAGAGAAGAGCTGCCTGATTTTAGCATGAAATGCCTTCTCTGATATGTGGAATGCAGGTCATAGGGCTAAGGAGAAGAAAAACGATAGAGCATGGAGAGGCAAGGTAAAAAGATTGACCTAGGAAAAGAAGGAAGGCAAATGTGTGCAACTTTGGGTACACTGGAATTAATATTTTAAATTTCTTTGATAAATTCTTCAAGACAGTTGTCTGGCCATAGTGCAGTACTAATGCCACCTTCTGAAGGAAAGATTTGCAGGTGCTGAAGCCAGATGATCTTTCCAGTAAGTCTGATTAGCATGAGTTACCATGTTCAAGGGTCACAGTCTAAAACTGGAAGAATTACAAAGCTGATCCTCAGTATAGGTTTAGGTAGGAGCCAGCCTCATGGGGAACACGTTACTAAGCAAGGCCAAAATGGAGAAGAAAAAGGATGCCACCCAAATATCTACAGGACTGCTTCTTCATTGTATCTTCAAGACTCTTATTTCAGTGCTGGACTCAAAAAAGCTATATTTTCAGTAAAAATGGGATATTCTTAACTGCTTACCCAATGGAATTTATAATGTTGAAATAATTAGAACTGGATAAGAAATCCTAAACCATAATTTATTTTCTGTTACTCCTAGTAACTTTTTTCATTTTAATTAACTGTTAAACCACAATAGCAACTTGCAAGTATAACATATGTCTGATATTATGAAGGTGTGTGCTTATTTGACTTAGTTATGAAGTGTCCCAACTAGAATAACTACTGTGATGAAAATGGCTGAAGTTAATAAATATGGATGCATCAAGCTGGCCTTGGTCAGTCTGAAAAACTGATGCACAAGCATTGGTATAGCTCTGTCTGATGTGGCTTTCAGAATATTTCAGGAAATTCTTTTCTTTGAAGTTTTCTAAAAAGCCTGTATGTCAGTACAAGTTTTCTAATCTTCCTCCTTGAAAGCCCTTGGCTTTTTGTATACATGCTGCTTAAACCTTCTTTCGACACTCCAGTAAGTCTGTGACAGGTAAATTTAACAAAACCAGATTATATCACTTAATGCAGTTAGTTATTGATCAGAAGTCAGTTTAAAGAGATGCATCTTAACCTTAGAAATAAGATGGAGACAATAAAATGTTCTTGGAGCAAATCAAGAACTATGGGAAGTTTGGAGGCTTATTCAGCATGGATGGTTCTGCAAAATCAACATATGTAAATGACAAAGTATAATCAAAAATAAAATAAATCAATGCTGTATAAGCCTGATTTTATTTTCTTTTCATATCCTAATTGTTAAAGATAGTGCAAATATTAAATAGCAAGACTTCAGTTAGAATGCATCTTCCATGTACAAAGCTTGTTCTTCCACAGTTCCAAAACCTCTCATAATTTCTGATTTATGATGTGTTCACATTTCACTTAATGGCTCTCCCAGTGCCTTTTTCAGTTTCTTAATTCTTTTCAGTTTCCCTTATTCTTTCACAAGAACTGGTTGGAGAACATCTTAAGAGGTGTGTATCTAATGTAGAACAGATGATGTGAATACCCACAATGGTCAAAAAACAAGAGAGTGGGAGGAAAAAAGAAGAAAATTTACTATTGAGTTTTCTTCCTCTTAACTTTCCTTTTCTCTGTATCTGATACCCAGAAAGAAATGTGGAGAGCATATTCATTTAAACATTATTATGTTCACTCAATCTTTCTCTGCAGATTATCTGCTTAGAAATTGCAATTTACAGCATAAATAATTTTATAAACCATACTACATGCCCTCTACAGGATACTTCAAAGATTACTAAAATTAAATACTCAATGCTTTTTCATTCAGCAGTTGAATATTCAGTTACGAAAAACATAAACCTGGAAATGTGAAGAATAGCATACAAATTCAATCTCAGTTTCCAGATTTTCAGAACAGCTCTAAACAAAATGCCTTATGTAAATGTAAAGTGACTTGATTTATGGCTGACCCATCTATGTTATTTGTAATTTTCTTGAATTTCTTTGCTGCTATTTGAGTTTACTGTAACCACTAAAAAGGAATAATTAGATACAAAATTTTCATAAATGTCTTTAAATTCATGTTGCTTAAGTTTATCCAGGTCTTCTATCACAGGAAGATTTCTTGAAGTTACTCAGAAACTTCTCAGTAAATAACTTTCTGTTGTATATAATTTATTTCACATCTGTTAATATAACATTATGTACATTCTGCATAACCATAGACATTTTCAAGAGATTAAAATTCATCTCTTCAGAAATAACAATTAAATCATCCCCTGTGTAAATATTTCATACAAAGAATAACTAGCTTCAGCGGTATTTTTGTTGCTAAAAAATTCTAAAATCTACACAGAATTGAATTTTGCCCTTAAGAAGCAGAAAGAAAGACAAGCAATACTTGGCAGAGAAGAGATTCAGAGCAGTCCTTCAGAGAAGGACTTGGGGGTGTTGGTCAATGGAAAAATGAACATGAGCTGGCAGTGTGCACTCGCAGCCCAGAAAGCCAACAGCATCCTGGGCTGCATCAAAAGGAGTGTGACCAGCAGGTCAAGGGAGGTGATCCTGCCCCTCTACTCTGCTCTCCTGAG
>JANRGW010045277.1:0-20530 GCA_024733675.1 Psilopsiagon aymara | reverse complement strand
ACTGCGGCAGCTCTTTTAGGAGGGGGAGGTGGGTTAACAAACTGCGTGGCTGATTTACAGCTTAAACCACGACAGTTGAACTTTGTCAAGCTGGCACAGGCCCACCTCTCAGGCCTGGAAAAAGAATATGCCATTTATTGATCAAGTTTTTTTTAAAAAAAAGACACAGAAAAATGCAAACAGTAAACCTCCACCACCAGAAACAGCTGTCAAAATGTAAAATGAAAACCCGTAAGAAACAAAAGGCAAAACTAATTTCTTTAATGGAGAACCATGGAAAAATTGTTAGAACTTGGCAACATTGCAAGCACCAAATGGATAATCTGTTAATAGGATGTCTTGAATAAATTTAAGATTACAGTGATATATATATTTCCTCCAAAGCATGCAGATTAATACTATAGTAACTGAAATACTTCTTTTATATGCTTGTTACCACTAGCATAAGACTAATGCAAATTTAATATTATGTTTGTGCATTTTTTCTATGCATCCTTTCGTTATTATTCAAATAAATTTGTTTTTACTTCATGTACTGTCTAATATTTATTTGCCAGAGTTTAAATTTTGAGCATTAATCTTCATTAATGTTGCACTGGAAAAAGAAAAATGCCTGTAGACAAAATGTTGAAAACTAATTTGCTGCAGGAAAATCAATTTTAGATTGTTCTTATTAAGCTAATGGGTAACCTCAAGCCTTATTAATGAAATAACCATGGTTATAGTATTGATAAATTTAACAAATCTTAGCAATTATAAAGAAATGCATCCATGTCTGTGAAATGAATATTAATTCAATGATGGATCATTTGTATTTGGCGATCATAAAGGAGATTTGCTGTACTAATCTGTTTTCTTTCTCTGCTTTTATAGAAAAAAATCCATTTTTGCATCCCCAGATTTAAAAACATCTACCGCAGTCAGATTCTCTATTGCTTTTATTCTGGTGCACTTTCATCAGCCATCACAGGCATTCTGATCCCTTTCAAACATGAAATGTATAGCCTTTTTTATTATTTCGATCACTTTGTTTTTCTACTCTTAGAACCAAAATCTTAGAATGCAGTCTATTTTTCTTTATTATCTTCTAAGCATTTAAATAATTTGTTTTCTAAAGGAAATATTTATGTTCAAATAAACTTCTCCAGTCATAGTTTGAACTGCTCTGGTGAACATTCTGGACCTCTTCTATTCAGATATCCCTGGAGTTTATCAGTCTCCATGGAAATTCACAAATTCTCAGTACCAGGAAAGAGCTTAAAATTAATTTTTCCTTAGAACGCCGTTGGGGGGTAGGGAAAGACTGAGCACACTTGAAAGCCTAAGCTTTTATCAGGCTGCTTTTCTGACATCAAATGTGTTTATTTTGAAGCAGACTATTAGGCGTTTAAGCCAATTGACTTTTGTGTAAGATATATGTAAGTTACCTATTTCCAATATTGAACTATCTGTATATCTGTGTGCAATTATTTATTGTAATAATTTATTTTCACTGGTG
Source organism: Psilopsiagon aymara (assembly GCA_024733675.1). Lineage (NCBI taxonomy): Eukaryota > Metazoa > Chordata > Aves > Psittaciformes > Psittacidae > Psilopsiagon > Psilopsiagon aymara. Next base: position 19,032 of record JANRGW010045277.1, on the reverse strand, counting down.
ATAGAAAGTCTTTGTTCTGTGTTTTTCAGATCTCAGGATAGAGAATATTTGATTGAGTTCCAAACCTGTAAGCTCAGGGTGAGTAATAATTTTTGTTATTTCCTTACCTTGAATTTGGATAGTTCTGTGAATATCTGTATTCCAGCATACAACTATATTTCCTGGAGCATTAGAAAAAATTAAAAAAAAAACTACCCAATCTGCGATAACGTCAGCTGATAATATCAGTTATTAATTAAATCCTTTTTGTTTTAAAAGGATGTTAAAGGAATTTTTCCTTACAGTGTAACCAGAAAATGAATTTGTTCATGTGTTTTGTTTATTTGCTTGTGACTAAAGAGAGTAATAATTGTACTCCGGTACTACATGTGTAACTTGACCCTTTTTTGTTTTGGCACTAATGTTAAACTAGTTATCAGACTCAGGAGCCAACATAATTTCAAAGTGAGAGAGAACATGAACCAAAGGAGCGCTGACTGGTAAAATGAATAGAAGTTCTCCAGACATAAACTGGATTTTTTACATTAGTTCCCATGTGAGAAACCATCTTTTAGCTATGTATAAGGGCCAAGCAGCAGTAGACACTAAACCCACGACATTGTGGGTTTGTCAAAATGGTTTTCTACTAACAGAAGTTTAATGTGACAGTTTTGGGGAATGAGATACAAGACAGATACTTGTAAAAATGAAATTTACTGTAAAATTGTGGTTACTGTAGTTTTATGGCTTTTTTTCTCTCTTCCATCGACTAAGTTTTTGGAGAAACATGTTTAATATAGAGTCATTTGAATGAAGTACATTGCTGTTTAGCATGTTGCTGAAATAATTTAAGTAATAAAGCTGTTGAGACAACCAAGCTTAAACAGATTATCAAAGTATTCTCTTGTGTTTTAAACTTGTTTCATAACATTAAATACAATAGAGTACTTGTTTTATAATAAAGGACAATACTATTAGCATGCAGCTGAGATCAAACATATGAGGAAACTTGTTTGTGTAATGCAAATAGTCATTATACTTTGTATACATGGGCAGCAAACAATGTTCCTAGACAGTGGAAACCTAAGCCCAGGAGAACAGATCTGTCAGCTCTGTTTTGTGATTCCACTTACTGTGTGAAAGTAGTAGTTTAAAAAGCACCATATTAGAAATGATAATGCATTTTAGCATGTCACTTTTTTTTTTTTTTACTGAGTCATAACTTTTGAGCTTTAAAGCATATTTCTGTTTCAGAAGCTTCTCGTGAATGCCTGAAATTTAGAATTTTGTAGTAGCAATTTTAAAAATTAAAATATTTTTTCTTAATATTTGAACAGCTCTGTTGGGCTTTGTTTCTATCCTGTTTCTTTTGGTTTTCCATTATATTGTTTGTTTTGTTTTTGTTTTTTTTTTTTTTTTTCTCATAGTTCTTGAGTAGTTGAGTTGATTATTGCTATTCCACATGCTGCATAACACAGTTGTAGAATCATCCCTGCAACAGGTGATTTGCAGGTGTCTATTGTAAGTCTATAAATGCTTCTAAATTCCAAATCCCTCAAATCTAGTTATTTCTGTAGATATCAAACTGTGTACAGGAGTATGAGGCTTATTCAGATTCCTATAAAGGACTTGCAGTCCTAGAAATTCGGTAGTAGTAATCAATCTAATATCAGCAAAACTCTTAACTGCATAGATACCTGCTTTGTTAAGTTTGTTAACATCTAGTGATTGTGAAAACGCTGAAAGTGTTTAGAAACAGTGTGATGTAATGTTAGAGAATTCTCATAATAATGCTGTTATATTACTTAATATATGATTACTGGTGATCAATTGTTTTCTTATATCTTGAACAACTGATAAAAAGTACACACAAGCATATGTGTGCACATGTGGTTGGTTCATGTATAACAAAGCTTCATTTCTGAAGAAAGAAGTAATGCAAACCCGTGATATCTCATGGCTTGAGGAATCAGGATTTTAACATGTTAAAGCGCTTTTTATGCTTATGAATATAGGAGGCAGCAGAGATGTACCACGAAATTATGATAAAGATTTTGTGTAATTAAAAAAAAAATCATAATCAAATGATACACAACAGAAGCAATCAACTTCTATAGGAGAATCCATAAAAGTCCACTATGTGTTTAAATTACACTACTTCAGTTTAGCATACTTGGAACAATGAAAATATACAACTGATAGAAGTTTACTATAGAAAGGGTTCATTTCCAGTTGCATAATCTTTCTACTCTTGAAAGTGTAAATATAAATAGCCTAATTAATTTTTTTCACAAATTGACACAGTTAAAATGATGGGAATTAGACATAGGATGCTCCCCAGTGGTGTTTGCAAGCTGTAGGTGTAGCTGATTTGTCAGAGAATGTTTTTACAGAAAGTAGAGAGAATAGATTATATTGTTTTATTGGCCTGCAATTTGTGCACAAAAAAAATGATGCGGATGACTAAAGCAGAACTGAGAAGGATAAAGGCAGCTGCTGAAGTATCAAAGAATCCTTGCAAGATTTGAATCAGATCTGAAATCTGAAAATTGAATACTGTTTTGTTGAGATAGAAGTTGAAGCAAAAGCTTGTGGTATGCCTAATTTGCTGATTCGTAAACAGTACTTTGAAAAAGAGGAACAGACAAATCTAAGTGCATTCACACCGTTAAAATAGTAGTACTGATTTTATGCATCTTACTAAAAAACAGTATTTCTCAATATTTCTAAAAAATATGACATTAAAATAGATATTAATTTAAAAAAATATTACTTAATAAATTAATGCTTTCAACTTCCTCCTTCACTTAATAGTGACTTGATCAATCTTATGAAGGTTTTATCAGAAAAAAGAAACATTAGCTGATACAGAACCACTGGATGAAAATTTATCTTTCATTGGAAAACTGATATCAGGTCAGGAATTTTTCTATCCCAGCACTGATGCCTTTTTATGGATACAAGCTACTCCCAGGGAGTACTGACTTGAAATAAGAGGAAATTTTTCAGCCATTATAATAATCTCCCCATGGAAGTGGTGAGTTCCCCAGTACTGGAGGCTTTAAAGGTTCAGCTGGATAGGGTGCCGAGCCATCTTGTCTAGATGGTACTTTGTCCAAGAAAGGTTGGACCAGATAATAGTTGAGGTCACTTCCAACTTGGTATTCTGTAAAACTAAAAAGGAATAAAAACCCAAACCAAAGGAAAAACTAATCAAACCAAAGCACCCTAACAAACTAGGAAAAACAAACATCCATACTCTTTTATCCATTTCGTATGACTTTTTGTAGCTCTCTGTTACTTCAGATTGATTTTTTTTTTTTTTTTTTAAAAAAGTCTTTCCACTCATACACTTTGTTTTTCTATTGCCTCATGTGATTTAAGAAAGAATATAAAGGTTCAGGACCTTGGGCAAATTTCTCAAAAAAGCCATCAGTCAGCCAATCAAACATGTAGTTTATTCCTTTAGAGATTTTTTAATTAAAATGCAATGGAAGGAAACAAGCTTCTCTTTACAGGATATCTTTTGGATAAACTGAGATAAGTCTGTAAAAAGCAATAGGTAACCAGAGAAGTTTTGAAGGATGTTTCTTGACTCTTAGAAATTTAAGCAACTGAATAATTGTGATAATTGTCCATAGCTGTCTTTCTCACATTTTGGTAGTTTAATGTCAGTGGAAGCAATGTCAAGAGAGTAACTTGACAAGGATTGGGGGTTTCAGTTTTATTTTACATTCAGCTTGTGATACCTCTTTCTATTACCTGGCACTTAAAGTTATTTTCTTGGCCATAAATCTGTAGGGAGAAGCATCAGGATTTACAATCTCAGAAACATCTTTTTTTTTTTTAAGATAGTATTAAATAGTCTATTCTAGAAAACTTATAAAACACCAAACAAAAAAGGCAAAAAACTGTTTTCTGTTTAAAAAGAATTAAGGGGATTTTTGAAGACAGATTTTGCAGAAGTAAACTTAAAATGCTATTTTACCTGAATACTTCTGAATGCTGAACCATAATTAAAAGGTATATGAATACAGATATGTTTGTATTTTCATTGCAAACTGTTGCTGTTACATACTACATTTAATACTGTGTTTGGAAAAAATTACTTCTTGTTACTTATTTACATATGGGTAGATAGTCACAAACATATATGTGTATATATGTTTAAAGACACATTGTTTTTTCTGAATGCATTCTGGATTTGATCCTGTTCAGGCCTTAAATGTGCCTTCGTAGATGTGCATGCTTCTGTATATTTATACATTTCCAGTGAGGCAGGCAATGTCTTAAAAGCACTGCAAAAGTTCAAAGCTACTTATTTTAATGTAAATTTCAAGCATGTTGAATGTAGTAATACAGAAAAAGACAATTCAGCAATTATCTTTTAAAACTCCTAGCAGTAGATTCACTAGCATGGGAAACGGTATGGCTAGAGATTTTGCAGGTCATGCCATGGTAAAAGTTAAAGGTTGCATGTAAATTGGGGAGGAGGTCTGTGATATTTTTTCCTTTTGTGATATAACATTCTCTCTGAAACGTGTTCTATGCTTTTGAATGATTAAAATTTATCACCTAAAAATTATTTCTTTTATTCAAAACACAATGTAGCCACCAAATTAATATTTTATTAAGGAGTAGCATCAATTAAAAGTTAACCAACTTGCATAAGATGTGAAATTAAAAAAAAAAAAAACAAACAAACAACAGCTTTTACGTTGGAGGTAGATTTCATTTTTTAGTAAGCATGCTCTGAAAGTATTGATTAAAGAGTCCTACCATGGCTACAGTCTAGGGATAATTGTCATTAGAGTGATGCTACACAATCTTGATATTCTTTCTTTTGCACCTCTGAGAATGTCACCATATCTCTTGGGAGTATGATTATTTCTGAATTCAAAATCAGCTTTGGAAGAAAAGGCAGTTTGAATCTCATTTCCAGGTGGATGAAGTTAAACATGCAGTGGGAGTAAATCTCTTCTGAAATATATCAGAGATCCACATTACGATCCTCAGGGGTTTGCAATGCTGGTTATATTCAGTTCTTTCTAGAGAACTTCGTTAGTTTTCATCCAGCAGTAATTGTACCTTGAAACTTGCTTACAGAACAAAAAAGAGGGTTTATGGATAAAGACACACGGCTTTCATGTAGAGTTAAAAATTCTGAAAGATAAGGATTTGTCAGAAACTAAACTAAGTTAGTCATGTAAGAAATGATTGTGCAATACTACTAAATAGGCATTAATTTTTGAATCAAATTCTCCAGTTGCACCATATAAAGTATTCAATGGGTGACATAGATGCATTTCCTGATACCCTGCAAAATACTGGTAACTCGCACACTGCTGGGTACCATTGTCAATTGATTATTATTCTTAGAATCAGTTTCTGGAATAACTTTGAACTTCTTTAGTAATTCCCTAAATGCAAATATAGTTGGTTGCTTTCAGGCTATAGGTAAGGGGGAAGAATAGTTTGAAGGTATTACCTTATATTCAAAGGCCATGTCAGTATCTGCTAATGTAAGCTCAGAGTTATTCCCATTTTCAAAGGATGTGGAATAAGAAATATAAATTATTCTTTAAAGGTAAAACTGTTTCTCCAACATTATTACTTGATATCTGAAACAGAGATGACTTAAAATGCAACGTAATAAAAAGGTTTGCATTGCTTCCGCAGAGGTCTATTAATTCTTTGAAGGAAGAAGTTTTTCACTCAATAGCATAAGGTACTGTACTACCAGCTTATAATTCTGGAAGAGAAAATTAGTGACTCATATAACCATAATTATGCAATTGATAAGTTATTATCAGGGGTAAATTTGAGAACTTTTATATTGAAGGTAACTTTTAACTTTTCTTTCATAAAAAAAAAAAAAAAAAAAAAAAAAAAGAAGAAAACCAGTCCAAACCAAACCCACAAAAACAACACCACCAAAAAACAAAACACCTCACAATGACAAAAATAAAGCAATAATTTTTTTTTCCTAAAACCTTGGGAAAAAAACCTGCTGTTAATGTCACTGGCCTGTAAATGAAGTCATACATTTCTAGTGAGTTTGATCTTACACAGATGTCCTTGTCCATCAGGTCCACAAACAGTACTTTCTTAGGTATGTAGGTATTTATATCTGTATCTTTAATACTGATTATTGTCACTGGACTTTTAATTAACATAAAATAAGTTATTCAACGCCTTATGCAACTTCTTTGAAAAATTAAAGAATTTCAGCCCAAAAATTCTAAAGAACTTTATAAATGCTATAGGCAGTGTCAGATTTTTTTAAATTTAAGATTTTAGAAACCAGTATTTAATCACTCTTTGTTGTATTTTTTATATTCTCATTACTTTATATTCAGCAGAAAAACAGATAACATAGTTACATTACTTCAGGAGTGAAAGTACTGTTAAAGCACAAGTTTATCAGAGATCTGTTTATGCAAAATTAATATCAAAATTGTAGAATAAAAATTATACTAGGTATTTACTATTATTGTTACTATGTTATAGGACATATGCTTCAAAGGATAATGTCCTACGTCTTAACCTTCATCCAGCTTCTGCTCCTGAAAGAACAAACTTTGTAAAAATTTAAAAGTATCATGTGACTTGTCAACATGTGCAGGTCTGTGAAGAATTCAGCGCAAATTTGATTAATACTGGTTTTCTGAAATAGGATAAGAACTACTTTTTTAGTTCTTATGCAGCTATGGATGCCTTCCAAATAGTATTTTAGGGCTCGTTATGTGAAGATGTATCACCAATGTGGGTTTTTTTTCTCAATACTTCATAACTCTGGTTCGATATTAGGATAAAAATTCCTTTTTTTTTTTCAGGGAAATGTTTTCTGTTGTGTGTGTGTGTATGTATGTGTGCTGTGGAGGAGTTTTTCTGGGGTTTTATGCTCAGAAGAAGCTATGTAGAAATAGGAGAAACAGGAATATCATACAGTGAAAATCCAGTCTTCTTTCAAGTCCACCTGGGATGGTAGATCCCACAAATACAGGATTTCCTGCATATACAGAGGTGTGTCTGTGCAGGAAGACAGAGTTAGGAAAAAAGATTTGGGGACTTATTTTCAAAGATGTGGCCAATGCATTAATCTACATTCACCTGGGCAATGTGTCCAGTAAAATCTGATTTCACCTGAGTACTTCAGCATTTCTAGGAGAAAATCACTTATATACTATATAAATAAATATACAAATAAATGCAAGATTGGTCTTAATCAAAAAGCTGTTAAATTATTTTATCCGCAACACGAATTAAAAATAATTGGTTCATTTAATAAATCCATTCAAGAACATAATATAAACTCTGAGTTTCTGAGCCAGGTCAAAGTTCCAGCTGGCTCAACCTGATTTTCTGTTGTTGGTTGGCTGTAAAGATTTAGGTAATTTTTCTTCTCAGATACCTTCCAGCTTCTGTCAGTCAGATTATCTGTTCTACTCAGCTCACTGTATTACACTGAAATGGAAAAGTGGAAAAGTATAATGAGGAAATCTGAAAACAATTGAATTTTTTATAGATTTAGACTTAATTGCCAGGTAAGTTAAGTTTTTCATATTTTGTTATGTGTCAAATTAAACCAACCTTTTAGAAAATTAAAAAGGAATGTTGCAGTTCTAAATCAAAGTCCTTAGAAATTTTGATCCCATTTAAAAATTAAATTGAACTAGAGAGGAAGAAAGAAAACACCTCTCATATATTAGAACACATGCTTTTGTGGATCTGTGAAATGAAATGAAAATTATAAAATTTGCATAATTTTGACATTTTTTGAAGTACAATCTTGTCCTTCTCCCCCCAGTTCAGTTATGTTTGTGTATCAACAAATTGTATAAGTCTTTGCTTGCAACACATCTGACTGAATGAGTGTGTGCAACTTCTAGGATATAAAGTTCTTTCTTACTTTTTTTCCCCTGCCATATCAAGAGCAAAGAATTTATGTACTAGAACTTGTCCTTTTGACCGCTGATAACCTTATCATCTTTATCAAAGTTTGTATCTGCACCAAAACTATTTATTTATTTAGACTATGTGTACACTGGGATATCAAGATTGGGCTTTTGTTGGATTATTTTATAAATAATAAGGATTCAGGGGAAAAAAAAAAAAAATAAGTAACCTGTTCTGAGAAAAAATCTTTGAATCATATTTTGTCTGCAGAACAGACAAAAAAATAGATAAACAACAAAAAATAAATAATTCTAAAAGTAATGAAATGGATGATATTTGATTGTGTATCTGAGTGGAAGTCAGGACACAATATGTCAGCTTTACATGATATATTATTACAAACTGCCATTCTCATCAGGAGATACCAATTCTGTAGTGACTGCTATTTCTGAATTTGAGACTAGAATTTCATTCTTGAGTATCCTTGCTCTCTGATCCACTTCCTCTCAATACAAGCCACTCTCTTTTATACACATAAAAAAACATTATTGCTATGGCATAGAGTTGATGGCATTCAGTTTATAAAATTAACATATCTGTAAACACCAGCAGAACAGTAGAACACAAATCAGCTATCCTCAGGTTATAGTGCAGAAAATGGGGACTAGAGCAAATAGGGATATTTTTGTACCTGGACATATGTGAAAGGTTGTGGAGACAAAAAACCCAGACTGCTGCATATTAGAGATCAGCCTTCTCTAAACAGAGAGAGATACAAGCACATTTTTTTATAAGCAACATTTTATTACATAATTTAATTTTTTTTTTCTTTTTCTATTAACCTTAGAGATAGGTGATATACTCTGAATAAAGAAATATTGGGTAATCCCTTTGTGCAGTATAGTTCTTCAAGAAGTAAAGAGTGCAAATATTGCGTAATAAAACAAAGATTTTGCAGGTTTGAGGCCTAGTTTGTTTTATGAAGATTTTCTTTATGTTGAATATATCTCTTCTCTCTTCAAATCTCAGAATACTTAAGTTAAATAGTACAATAAATGTGAAGTTGCTATCATATTGAAGAGAAACTTCTCTGTGGGACTGTGTTCAAGGCCAGGTTGGATGGAGTCTTGGATGACATATTTTAGTGCAAGATGACCCTGACCATGGCAAGGGGGCTGGACTTAGATGACCTTAAGGTCCTTTCCAACCCTAACTATTCCATGATTCGATGATTCTGTGCCTTGGGAAAAAGCTAAAAAATCCTTTCTTCCAAAATGAAACTCAGGCTATAAATTCTCATTACTAAACTTCAACAAAACTATATGCAAATGAACATATCCTTTGCCTTGGATTCTCCTTCATTATGGGGTTTAGGGTTTTTTTTCAGCATCAGGCTCAGGATGATATGGAAGAGCTGTAAAATTAGAAACATTCTCAAAGTAATTGAAAGCAAAACTAGAACATTCTCAGAGTATCATTTGCACTTCCATTACTTCTGAATAAAAAATGCCTTTCTTCATATTTCTAAGGTATAAGTTCCTATCAACTCTGCTGCCACTTAAGGAGATAAGCTGTAGTAGCTTCCTCCATCTATACATTTTTTAAAATGTATGAAGATTTAGGATTGCACTAATCCTAAATGTTTATTGAAATTCATACAACCGGTAGGAGTTGGGTGGAAGCAGATATTCTTTAGGGAGGGTGGCTTATACCTATATTGCTGCCTTTTAAAAGAAGTATAGAAGACAAAGACCCAGATGAGTTCCAAAGCAACTTGAAGCTCTCACTTCACTGAGTCTTTCCAGTTAATATCTGCTAACTGGAGGCAGCTGCAGGATGCATTTGGGACTACTAATGTTTCTATCTCATACCTTGCCTTTATCTATCTACTGTCAGGATCAACCACCACTGACCCATAAGTGACTTAGAGTAACTGGCAGAACTGTGACAGTTTGCCAGTCCCAGTAGTTGCTTCAGTACTCTGCTGGGCACAGCATGTGCTTGTAATTTTGGATTGCGAATGTTATTAGAGTCCAAAGTGCATTGCATTCCTTTGTTCACAACACTGAAAGCTACACTGGTGAGCATCATCTACAGTAATCTGTAGGAAACATCTGAAAACTATGGTGGCTGAGTTCAAAAGATTTGAATTGGTACTGGGAAACAATTTTTTGTCAAAGTTTGTCAGATTTTTTTTTAATTTTTTGGAAAGAATTGCAAAGAGATAGAATCATAGACTGGTTGGAAGGGAGCGTCAAAGATCAGCGAGTCAAACTCTCCTCCCAGGGCAGGGACATCTTTCTCTAGATCAGATTGCCCAAACCCCTGTCCAGCCAGACCTTGAACACTTCCAGGGATGGGGCATCCACAGCTTCTCTGGGCAAGCTGTTCCAGTGTCTCACCACATCCATCATAAAAAATTTCTTCCGTATGTCCAGTATTATTCTCTACATAATCTTATACATTCTCAGAATTTTTTTTTATACCTTTCCAGTTCCTGTCAGAGTTCCTTTTTGTTATTCCTGCAAATTTCATTTTTTCATATTTCTCCATACATGCTAGTTTTCAGTTTATATTCTCCTTTCCCATACACCTGAAAGCATGTCTAGTTTCTAGATATATGCTGATTGAAAATTATGAAGCCTTTTTTTTTTTTTTAATGTCACACTGTTGTCACCCATTTATATTTATCCATTTCTAGACACTTTAAAAATGGCAACTACCTTTACCATCTTAAGGAGCTATACACTAGTATCAATGTATTTTATTATCGGTTTGTTTTTTCTTGTTGCTTTAATACAGCAAACAGAATTCTGTACTCCTGGGAGATTTCACTCTTTGGAAAGCAAACACCACCTTCTCCAGATAAAGCTGGACCAAGGATTTTTTCTTTCTTTTTTTTTTTTTTTTTTTTTTTAATGTACATTTAAAAAGAATAACTACAATGGAATTCCTCCAGTTGAATTAAATTTTCAAGTAGCTTTGCAGAAATCATGGGAGGAAATGTTGCTTTAAGTAATTTCTTTTCTTTTCATGATCTGTTGTGTAAAACTCAGAAAGGCACAATATGTACTTTTGCTTTTGTGGAATTATCTTGTAGTGTTTATTGTGAGGAGGGAAACAGTGGGATTAAAGTATCCAAATACGGCTAGATGCAGAACACATCTTTAATAATGTAATTCTTAATGTGTGTAAGGGATCCTAATCTGCTCATGGAATTGAATCAAGACAGATCTTAACTAGCTTTAGTGACTTGTGGGGAAGGACATGCAATCTTAACAAATCCTAAAAGGCTAAAAGAAAATTGGGATAAGGTTGTAAAATGTTGTGCCACAGTTTCCCTTATTTCTGCTACCCGAGCACAAAACAGTTTAAACCAAAGAAAACATACACTGGAATGACATGTTCCCAGACAAGAAACTGTTTCTGGAAAAGTATTAGAGTTCTCAGACTGAATCTTTCTTCCCTGTCCACCAAACCCATGAAATTGAATCTACATGAGAGTGCAGGCCTGTCACACAGGCTTCTTCTGAGAAAGTTCCTTCATCTCCAGCATCATAGAATCAGTCCAGGTTTGCCTCTTTCATTAGATTAAACTAGATATAAGGTTTATTTTCCCATTTCTGCATCAATTAATGTCACCAAATTAACAAAATGTAAATAGAGAGTGTGAGAAATATAGTGCATGGTATTTCTGTAGAGCAGATGTCACTCCCATTGTAGGTCAAAAGACCGCTCTCCTCCACATTCTAGCAGTAGCACATGCTTTCCCTTTGTTTTTGTTATGGCAGCTTTCTTCTCTCCTCCTCTGGGGGAGGTAAACTAGTAGCCCATTTGCTAATCATCTCAAAACAAAAGCAAAGCCCAAGAAATGCTCTGTGTAAAATTATGTGTCTAAAAATATATCACACCATGATGATGCTATGTCATGCCATCTCCATGTTCCTTTCCAACCAAAGCAATCTGCCATGCATAGAGAAAATAGAGTAGACACTGATGCCAAATAACTTTGAATTGCATTCTTGCTTCAGTAGCTCAGCCTGTTATGATCTATTATCATTGCTCTCAAGCAGGTCTCTATCCTTGTGAAGGGATTGACGCATTGCTGCTGTAGTGATGTGCCTTAAGAGGCACCTTGCTAGCCAGAGTAGAAACTACTCTCTCACTTCGTTTCAGCTTAGCAAGCCAATCTGAACAGAAAATAAATTCCCAAATTACAATACAAAGATGCAGGAGTGATGCTTCAGCTTTATAGGGAAATTTTAGTTGCAGTATTTGCACATGACCTAGTTTTCTTTGCACTTGCAGCTACTGCAAGCATTTTAAACAAAATCAGTTGAACACAGATAAAATATTTAAAGATTCAAATGGTACTCTTCTGCCCTATTACTCTGGTAAAAATAACAAAAAAATATTCTAAGCAATCACTGAATCTGTTATATTTAATGACTGATATTTCACTTTTCAAACCCTATTATCAGATACATGTTCAGTGTTACAAATTTAATGACTCTTATAAAAATTACTTTAAAAGCACATCTTAAAATACTTACTGCACTTCACAAATAGAGATTAAGTAGACATTATTTATAAACTCAAAAAAAAATATTTTTTGTTTTGTTTTGTTTTACAGCTATTCATGCTCTTGCAGAAATTTACCTAACTCTACAGGTTCATTTAGTCTCTTAATCTTTATTCTCCTCAGGTAGGTGACTGCTAGTCTGCATTCAATATTGATCCAATTTTTCAACTGAAAAAGAACAAGTGGTTAGGTCTGGAGCAGAAAAGCTAATGCTTTGGAGTTCAGGCCATTGTGAGTGCTATAGAAGAGTGCCAAAACTGGCTGGAATCAGACTAACTCCTGTAGATAGATGAAAGCCCCACTACAGGACTTTGCTTTACAGAGCTGGAGAAAGGGTAAGACAAGAGAGAGGTTCATAATGTAGGCAAATGAGCTGAAACCTTGTCAATTGATGCTACCCACTAAGGGGAGTGCCATTGAAATTCCATAGCAGTAGGGTGAAAAAGAGATGGCAGCAGCTCAAGGTATCGTGCCTGGAGGTGATGGAATGTGAGGAAGGCAGGCAGACTATGGCACTTAGAACCTCTTGCTATGATTTGAACTCTGACAGGGACTGCGTATGGCAGTGGTGGGGTATATTTGTGCCTCTGATTGATTTCTGAAATACAAGCAAACAAAGTAAAAGCATTTATAGACTCCTAATGGAAGCAGGAAAACTCTCAAAGCTCAACAACGGACCGGATAGATACCTTTGGGTTAGTTTCAGTAGTCAGCCAAAGATTTCATCCTCTCCCAGTCCTCTCTGGCTACTGTAGCATTGTCACATCACCCATTTCATTCTAATGTAATTTCCAAAATCTACTCATATGTGGATGGTAGTTCAGCACCCTGAGAAGATTGGTTGTATTTAAAAACAGGATGGTGAAATGCATATCATGTGACAAATGTTACTATTTGGTTATGCCTTTGATATTGATTTCTTTCAGTGTAATCTGATATTTAATTTGCTGTCTCTGAAAAAAGAAAACAGATGCCCCAGGGAATTTGGGCCCTATCATTTTAGTGGCTGTTCTGATGAGAGATGCATTCAGCCTTCATAAAAATATGTAGTTCAGAAAGCTGCCTACTATACTGTATACATTCTGTGTTATTAGTCTTGCAAAGTACCTCTGGGCACTACACAAGCACAAATAAATATCCTTATCTAGTGGTATTTTATTGAATATTTCTTACTGTGGGTTTTTTGGGGTTTTTTTGGGTTTTTTTAATTTCACAAGGTTTAATAGATAATGCATTAATGAATTATTCGTGTGCTAATATGAACACTACACTATAGCACTATTTTTCCCTTAATTTATGAAATTATAATAGACAGCCCACTTGAAATCTGATCAAATTTTCCAGATGTTCTAACATGAACACTATGGTTTCTCTGTGATCAATGTCAGAAATGCAGCTGTCAACACTAAAGCACACCTGCCACTAGTTTGCTGTCAGCTAATTAATTTTCAATTATATTAGGAAGTGAAGAAAATTGCCAGAACAAAGCTTTGGTCTCATATTAAACCTTATGTCATAACCCAAATTTACAAGCTGTAAATCAACAGGTTTAAGGAAGCTTATATAGAAATAAACTTGAGTCTAAGAAGTCACATACTAAAAAGTTTTGCTTCAAAATAATACTGTGGATATATTCAGAATGTTATTCAGTAGAAGAACACAAACTGCTAAGAATTGTATGTGGTCACCTATGGGATGTTGAGGCTGTACATGTAGATGTGTGACTAAGAAAGCAACATTCACTTCACGGCTTCCAAACAAACAATTTTTCATTTTACCAGTAGTTCTGTAAATGAGAAAGAGAAATCCATGGGTCACTATAATTCAGATTAGGATGGGTATGTGTATTGGACTTGGAATTGGTAGGTAGTCTGGCATTCTGAAAGGGTCTATATTTATGCATGCCAAAATCCATCCAACAACTAAAGATACAATGTTCTAGATATTGTTTCACTCTGTCTCATATAAACTATGGCTTTTGAGCTAATCCTCTGTAGAGAATTTGGTCTCTAAACCACGTAACGTAGTTTTTTTTGCTACTTAAAATTCTGAGAAGGATCCGAGGTATAGCACATTTTATACAGGGTCTCAAATTATAAGGATTGAACAGTATTTTCACAAATGAATTATTAGATCTTTATCTGCTGTACCACGTTGCTGGGGGCTTTATGGTTTTAAAACTGCATTTGTCAGTTGTAAAAGATTACACAATCAACCACCCACATGTTTTTACTTCTCAAAAGAGAAAACATTTTGCAAGGTGGGTTTTTTTTCCCTTTTCCTTTTTGGAACTGGTTTTGTCTTTTTTTCAGTTTAGAAAATAGTTTTTAAAACTATGAAATAAGTGTGTATTTGAGATGCTATTTCTAAAACCCTATATTGTAGTTGAATGCTGTCATGAGAGCTCAAAGGCCTTAGCTCTTTTCTATGCCTCTTGTGTTTAGTTGCTTAGCATTTCTCTCAGCATATTTTCACATGCCTGCTTCCTATTGACTTATCACAGAGATTTTGAATTATGTGAGTGAAATTGTCTGTGCTTGTATGTAAACAGAACTGTACACTGAAAAAGGACTAGCTGGCATAACTCCTAATGGAGCGCCTGATTTGTAGAGCTTACTGACTTTCTTATTGAGATACTACCTCCATGCTTTACGTATTTTTGAATGTCTGAAGCTACTTTTTTAGAAGCAGCATTAATAGTTCCAATAGAAACAGCAGAGTACTGTAGATGCAGGCACCTTCACTTTGCTCAGTTATACCTGATTACTGAAAACTCAATTGCTAGCCAAAGCAAACTATGCTCTTAGCAGTCTTGTGACTTACTAAATATAGAAAAGATTCAATTTTAGGTCATCTAACAAATTGCCATTTAACACAGAACACAGAATTTTTACCCTCCTGGATTAGGAAAGCTATAATGGATTGCGAAATCTAAGAAGCTTATGAGATACAATTCACAGATGTGGTCTTTTATAGCTAAAACCAAGTGAGATGACCCTCTGCCTGTCTAAAAACATTCAGATTAACATCACACAGGAAGGACAGAAGATTAGGTACATCTAAGACTTTTAACAGCATGGCTGCTTCCTGTTCTAAATGCAGTGTGATCTAGCCACATTTAACAGTTTAACTGGCTCATAGGAAAACAACTTAGGGGCAGTTTTCTGTTCATACAAAGTTGTTACAGGTACTGTTACAGTACTGTGGTCCTCATCACTGTGCAATGTATATTTAAAAAGAATACTGTGGATGGGATACATGTGGTGATGCCACGAATGAGCTATCTGCGCTATCTGATCTTTACACATTTGAATAAACTCATTTTGTTAGAATAGTTAAGGACTTTTCCTCCATATTGCAAAATTTCCTCTTCTGAGAGCATGCAGAATCTGTGGAATCTGGTCTCATTTCAGGTGCTGTTTGTACAGACATACTGTGCAGTTTAGGATATTTTCTTATGTCTCTTGTCATCCCCTATAAAATGATCACATAGACATTAGTAATGTAAATAATGCTAACCCACCGGTCTTAAAATAAATCTCCTTAATTTATACTAAGTTATGTATGCATGCATATGTGTTTATGCACATAAGATAATATTTATTGTTAACAAATTAATGCTAAACACCTTGGCCACTTCTAAGCACTGCTAAATAAACTTGTAGTAATTTTCTAAGAAAATTAAGGAATATTAAATCACAATTTTAGAAGAAAGGAAAGATAAACAGTAGATTCCAGGAGCAAGAACTGTATGAAAGAGTGTCTATGAAGGTTTTCACATATGTCCACGGTTTCCTTTCTGGTATAATTCTAAGCAAAGGAATTATAAAGGAATATTATGTCATGTAGATAGGACAATAGCTAAATTTCCTTCCAGAAAATAGATTAAAACAGATTTGTCAAATTTGGAACAGCTTCTTGTGCTGAACACAGAATTTGACGCTTGATAAAATTTGCCTCAAAGTCACAGATGGCAGACAATGAAAATACTAAAGAAGTGGCAGCCTCTACTCAATTCTGTACAACTTCTCTCCTAAAAGTTGGGGTAAAGTAATTAATTAATGAACTTTTATTGTATCTTGTTGCTAAGACTGATGAATATACGTATTCAAACAGAATCTTAAGGAAAGGAAAATATAGTATTGGGATTAGCATAGGCTATTAGAAAAAGTCCTAAATAATTCATGACCTACTAACTGCATAAATTTTACTTCTGTATTTTAAAGTTAGATGTAAGTAAGAATGTTTTCAGAGGAAAAAACGTACACTGTGCTACATAAGTTATTTTAGCTACTCATCTGCTTTAAGAGCTGAAGACATTTTTTTTGCATTAAGTTAGCAATTTAACACAAATTTACATCTTCAGTTTCTTTTTATTTTACTTTGGTTTGTACATTGTAGGAAATATTTAGCTCTATAGGAAAAAATGATATAAATAGCAATGTATTTTATAGGAGCTTATAAATACTTGCATTTTTGTCTTCATTAGAGTCACCTAAATTAAAAAAAAAAAAAAACAACAAGCAAACAAACAAAAAACCAAACAAGCCAATAACAACAAAAAAAAAAAAGATAACCAAACTTCTGGTCCTAGGTATTGTTAATTTTTTTATTTATGCACATAGTTTTGTTGGGATATAGGACATATGTTTTGGGGTTATTTTTTGTAAGTCCAATTCTTGATCAATCAAGTAATGGCAGGCTGACTCATGTGATTACATACAAGATGGTATTTTGATATGTAGCCAATCCACTGAAATATCTTTCTGAAGAAAAATGTGTTGAAGGAACCAAGGAAAGTAGGAGCTCCTTTGCAAAAAAAGAATAAAAATATAATCACTCTTGGTACTTAATAGTTGTCCAGGAGACAGATTGCCAGAAAACCTGCTGTCTGCCCAAAGGGAAATGTTACTTCCAAAATTTTTAACAGCTTCATGTGGATAGTGCTTAAAATGATCCCTAAAACAGCAGTACCAGCTTTTTATCCTCTGAAGTACAATACTCTCCTGTTTTGCAAATAACAATCTAAAAATCAAGTGTTGTAGGTTAGTTTGTCAAGACATCAATGAAAGCAAAAGAAAATAGTTAGAAGCAGAGACTGATTACTTGCCAGCATGGCCTTAAAAATCTACTGAAACAGTTGCTTTTGTTCCTCAAAGTGCCAAATGCAGTAGAATTTAGATTAACCCTTTTCCATTCTGCTGTTAATAATTGTAGATACAAGCTTTAAATTAACACTGAGTAATGGATTTTTTTGCCAATATAAGCTTGTTAATGATTTTGTACCTTACTTAAGAGGAGAATTCCCATTTTGATAACAAATCATCCATCAGTCTCCTACAAAACAGCTCCCAGAAATTGCTTCCTGTGTGATTTCTATTTGACAAATATATGACATTTAGCAGTATGAAAAATACTCCACTCTGTTTCCTATCCTTTCAGCTCCTTCATGACTTGATTGCTACCCAAGAAGGCAAAGGCATGCACCAAGATTTTTTCTAGCTATGAGAAGATTTTAACTGAAAACAAGAGCACCAGATTTGAACATGGCTTCAGCAGATTAGCAGTTAAATTACAAGGGGCTTTTTGTTTAGGTTCCAGTGTTAATGTCACTGTGCTCTGTCACTTTGAAAAGCAATAGTACTTTGTTATCAGTAGTGAGTGCAGACAGCCTCCTGATGTGGAGGCAGACTAAAATAGGCTGCCAGGCTGATGAAGACACCATGCAGGTTACATCCTCCTGTGCAAGGAGATGTGGAGGAGTGGTGCTGGCACACTGCTCTGCTTACACAAACAAGCTGTTCATGGCAGGGTGGTTGAAACCAGATGATCTTAAGGTCCTTTCCAACCCTAACTATTCTATGATTCTATGCTTCTATCATTATATGTCCCAGAGCCTTGTTTCCTGACATTTAACACAAAAATAAACAACAGAAAAAAACAACCAAAAAAACCCCCAAAAAACTAGTTCATCCTAGTTCAGCTCAAGAAGTATCAAGGAATTCCATAACTATAGTAGCATTTTTCATTAAGAAATGAGTCCTTGTGTGTCTGCGTATCATCCCTTTTTGGCAGGAAAAAGCTAGATTTATGGGATTAGCAATTTTTGAGAGCTCTGCACGTGCAGAAGTTACAAGATTTGAGGAATATTCATATCTTATAGAGAGGTTTCAGTTGCAGAGGGGGTTTATGAACGTTATTCTCAGCTTCCATGATTAAGAATCAGTATAATATATATTTGAAGTCACTTTTTATATAGTTCCAGCCCTTACTGTTCTGATAGAAAATAGATTTGATCGCCTTTTCCTTCCCTACCACGAGTATTTCCTTGGGCCTGCCATGCCAATCTAAATATCACACATTAATGTGATTTTTTCAGTCTAATCTTCTCAGACACCTATCAATTCTTACGATGAAAACTCTCATGTGTTTTTTACTTGGCATGATAGAAGTGTCATGGTTTAGGCTGTAAATCAGCCATGCAGTTTGCTACATGGAGAATCGAAAGAATGCAACTCCCACAGGTTGAGAAAAGAACAGTTTAGTAACTAAGGTATAACACAAACCACTAC